>VWND01000043.1:0-124060 GCA_009599575.1 Blumeriella jaapii
AATATAAATAAAAACTAATTTAAAAACGTATTAATTTATTTACGATTAAAAAAAAAAAATTATTTACGACACGCATACGCAATCTATTCGCGCTATTAATAATTATAAAACAATTAAAAAAATACAAAGCGATTTCGTAGCTTACGATATAAATATTTCAAAAGTTTTATTTATTTTAAAATTCCTTTGATTGCGAAATATCGACCCCGCTATAAGCTTTCGAACTAAATCGTAGCGATATCTAATCGAACGCTTATAGCTTAATTTCGTTACAATTAAACGTTTTAAAAAAATCCAAAAAAAAGCAAGCGTTTTGTATCGTTTTAAAAAAAACTATTAAAAAACAATATTAATTACTTTTTAAATACGACGATTACGCCGATATATTTAACGATACCGCCGCGGTTATCCTAGCTTTTTATTATTTTATAAAACATCGAATAAATCTCGCGAAAAAAAAAAACCTTTTTTAAAAACCAGTTTACTTTTTGTTAAAATCTAAATTTATCGAATTACGCAAATATTTCGATTCGAATTTAAAAAAAAACTAAATAAAAAAATCTATTAGCTTTGCCGGCGCACCGGTAATATTTATACCGAAAAAAAACGAAAGTTTACGATTATGCGTCGATTATAAAAATCTAAACGCAATTACGATTAAAAATCGAACTTTTTTACCTTTTATAAGCGAAACTTTAAACCGTTTAAAAAAAGCTAAAATATTTATTAAGCTAAACTTTACTTAAACGTACCACCGTTTTCGAATAAAAAAAAAAAATAAAAAAAAAACTGCGTTTCGCATTCGTTACGAACATTTCGAATATTACGTATTATTTTTCGGCCTTTCGAACGCACCAGCAACTTTCCAAGCGTATATTAATCAAATTTTAATCGGTTTAATAAATATTACGTATATAATTTATTTCGACGATATTTTAATATTTTCCGAAAACCCCGACGATTATACAAACGCGGTAAAAAAAGTTTTCGAAAAACTTCGTATTAACAAACTTTACGAAAATCTGAAAAAATATGTTTTCGATACGAATACGATCGAGTTTCTAAGCTTCGTTATTATTTTTACGAAAATTAAAATAAACTTAAAAAAAGTAAATAATATTCGGAAATAGCTTTTTTTTACTACGTAGCGAAATATTTAAATGTTTTTAAATTTTATTAATTTTTATAAACGTTTTATTAAAAACTACGCTAAGCTTTGCCGATCTATTACAAATCTTCTAAAAGAAATGCAACAAAAAAAAATGTCGGACCCTTTTCGTTTTTTATTCGAAGCGAAAATCGCTTTTTTATTTTTAAAAGAAAAGTTTTGCCGAGCATCGATTTTACGCTATTTCGATTTTCGATTAAAAATTCAAATCGAAACAAACGCTTCGAAATTCGCTATTAGCGGAATATTATTTTAATTATTCGAAAAAAATACGAAAGCACGTTGGCATTCTATCGTATATTATTCGAAAAAGCTTTTTCTTATAAAACAAAAATACAAAATTCACGACGCTAAGCTAATAGCTATAATTTACGTTTTTAAATAATAAAATTAATATTTACGTAACGCTTCCGACGTTATTATTATACGTATAAATTATTATAATCTGAAATACTTTTTTACAAAAAAACGTTTAAACGGACGCTAAGCGAAATAGGCCGACGAACTAGCTAAATACGATTTTGCAATCGAATATAAAACAAAAGTTTTTAATCCGACGAATAATTTTTTCCGCCGGCCAAATTTAAAAAAAAATTAAAAAAAAAATAATAAGCAATTATTTACGTTGCATCGTAAACTAAAATTAGTTTATTTAAAAAATTTTAAAATATTTTTCGTAATAAAAAAAACACGTTTAAAATCGAAACATAAATCATTTCGCGCCGATAAATATTCGAAGCTTTTATTAACGGAATTAAAAAATAAAAAGCAAGCGGAAAGAAGCCAAATAAAAAGCTTTTTCGCCGAACTGTTTTTTTGCTAATATTATTAATTGCAAATAATATATATTATTACGAAACGTAGCCGTTGTGTTATTATAATCCGAAACGGCTAATAACGAATTAGCAAAACCGATTTACAAAATTATTTTTAAATTGCAAAAATCTGATTTTTTTATATTATAAAAAACGTACGAATCGGCTTCGCAAAACAATCGAGCCGGGTCCGAAAAATATTAGCGTATAAATTAAAATAAATTATTATATTATAAAAAACGTACGTATATTTCGAATAAAAGCGCTATTAAAAGCGAAATATTAAAAATTAATTACGACGATCCGACCGCCGGCTATTAAAGCTTTCGGCGAACGCTAAAACTGATCGAAAAAAAGTATTTCTGGCCTGATTTACGAAGCGACGTAAAACGTTACGTTAATACGTATAAAAAATACTAAAAAAACAAATTTAAAAAACATCGACCCTATAGCGAATTAGCTTTTTTTTCGATTTTTACGAAACTTTAAAAAAAAAAAATTATAAATTTTATTACGAATTTATTTTTTAGCAAAAAACGAAATCGTATTTACGATTCGATACTCGTTATAATAAACCGATATATAAAACTATCGAAATATATACCGATACAAAAAACGATTTCAGCCCTAAATTTAGCTAAAATATTTATACAACACGTTTATAAAAATTTTGGCTATTTTAAGAAAATTATTACAAATAAAAAATTAGTTTTTATTAATAAATTCTGATTTTTAATAATATTTTATTTACAAATATAATATCGATTAAGCACCGCTTTTTATTTTCAAACCGATAACCAAACGAAACGTTAAAATTAAGTTTTAAAATTTTACTTTCGTACGTACTGCGATTATCGACAAAACGATTAGGCTACGAAGCTTGCTTTAGCCGAATTTACGTATAATAATTCGATATACGTTTTTACGGATTTTATTTTTTTTCGTATATTATACGGCTTTTATTTAAAACTTAGCAGCAACGTCGAAAGCGACGTCGTAAAAAAAAAAATACCGTCAGCGGAAAAACGAATTAAAATATTACAAAAAAAAAAAGTATTTAATAAAAAGTTAAAAAAAGCTAACGTAAATTATAAAAGATTTTACGACGCTAAATATAAAAAAACTAGATTTTAAATAAGCGACAAAATATTATTATCGATTAAAAACCTCCGACAGCTGCGATCTTTTCGAAAGCTTTTAAATAAATATCTAAAGCTTTTTAAAATCAAGCGAATTATATACGAATACGGCCAAGTTTACTAATTCGAATTTTTTTTTTAATATCGTATTTACGATATTTTCTACGTTTTCCTATTAAAACCTTAGCAAAGTCGAAACGACACCGAGCCGAAAAATAATATAATAAAACTCTAAAAACCCGAAAAATACGAAATTAAATTAATATAAATTTACAAAAATACAAAAAAAGGCCGATATTATTTGGTGCGATAAAAAGGCTATTTACCAAGCGAAAATTCGTAAAAGCCAGAAAACTATTTTACAAACGCAAAAAAAATTGTAAAAAAATACTTAAAAAATACGATAAATAATAATAACGGAATAATAACGAATGCGCGTCGTAAAAACAAAAAAAAAAACAAAAACATTTAGAAAATTTTAAAACCGCCGCTAAGCCAATTTATTTTTATTATCGTTATTTTTATTTTTTTTTTATCGCTATTTTTTTTAAATTTAAAAGCAGCGGCAAATTAAAAAAAATTAATATTAAACGAATTCGCAAAATATTCGATTTATTTTAATTAAAGCTTTTACGATAATCGTAATCGAATTTTAAATTGCAATTACGATATTTTCGTAAAAATCCAAAATTTAATTTAATTAATTAAAATAAATCCGAACGACGTTTTCGAAACGTCGAAAAATACGTTTTATATTAGCGTCGTTAAAAAAAAAAGCCGGCGCAGCCAAAGCTTTTAAAACAACAGCAGCCGTTAAACCGGCAAAAACGGGCGCAGCAGCAGCGGCGGCAGCTCGAGCCGCGGCGCGATTCGTACGATTTTCGATTATTATAAAAGCCGAAGCGTTATTTTTTTTTAAACGATTTATATAAGCGTCGTAAATAATAAAATCGATAAAAGTTTTAGCAAAAGTTTTAATTTCGGCAGCAAAAAAAAAAAAAAGCGGCAGCAGCGATAATAATATCGAAACGATTTATAAAATCGTTAAAACCCGCGAAAAATATTTACGTTTCGATAACGCGTATAATAAAAATTTATAATTAATTAAAAGCGAATTCGAATAAAAGTTTAAAAAACTTATAGAAAAAAATTAAATATACGAAGCTTTACAGCGGTTATATTTTACGTTAAAAAGCTCGAAAACGCAAAAAAGCAAAAAGGCCGTTATAATATTTTCGCGTAAAATTAAACGAACGCACCGAAAACAAATAAAAGTCAAAAGCATTTTAAAAATTCGCGGCGAACGCGGCGAAAAGCAATTAATTAAAAAAAAAAAAAGTTAACGAAAAAAAAAAAAAAAAAAAAAAAAAAAAAAAATTAAACAGAAAAATAGCGGCCATTTTAAAAAAAAAAGCTTTTTCAAACGAAAATACAAGCGCTACGAAAAAAAAAAAAAACAAAACAGCAAAACAGCCATTATTTACGATTAAAAACGAAAAAAAACAATTATAATTTACGACCGAAAGCGAAAAAAACCGTATATTATTTCGAAAGCGTAACGCACGCTATATACGAAAGCATACGCATAAAAAAATTAATCGCTTTTAAAAACCAAAAGCCTAAAAAAAAAAGTAATATTAAAAACCAATATTACGTATATAAATCAAATGATCCGCCAAAGCCTTTTATCTTCTACCAACCTTCGAATAATACTTTCTGCGAATAGGCCGTAAAGGCCGGATAATATTATAAAAGCTGAAAATAATATTTAAATAAAACATTTTATAAAAATAATTGCTAAAAAACCAAATATTAAAATTATATTAAAAAAAATTGAAAAAAAGTCGGAATAAAAGCTGAAAAACATATTAAATAAGATTCGCCTGGTTTCTTAAGAAATATTTTTTTCGAGGGCTCCACCCCTCCTTTTGTATTTATACACGCCTTCTACTAGAAATGTAAAAGGTAGAAATCAGTCTGACTATCAACCCAACCTTATCTGAGCTTTATTATCTGAACTAGTATTTCCCTGCCTTTCAATCCTTACATTAGTATTAATTTACTTTTTGGTTTGAATTAAACAAAATATTCGATACGCAATTAAAGCTTTCGATAGCCGCTTATTTTAAAACCGACGATTAAACCGAAATTTACAATTAATATTTGTAAAAACGCTTTCGATCCTTCGTAAATTTTTATTAAAACGATTAAAGCGAATTTCTTTTAATAATAAATTTCGCCTAAATAATTTTTTTTTACGAAAGTCTACATAGTCTTTCATTTTTTGAAATTGTATACGGTTATATTTCTTATATTAATTGGAACTGAAAGCTCGATATTTCCCTTTTTTTTAATTTTTTATATAAATTAAACGCAAACGAAGCTCGTGCGTACGCTCGCCGCTATTACGACGTTTGAAACCTCGCCAAATCGTATTTTTAATAAGCTTACGATAAAATAAAAAAAAATACGAATAAATTTCGCCGCGCGATCGATTTTAACGTTGGCGATTATATATAATTCGATATGCGTTTATTTCCGACCTTCCGGCCTTTTCGCAAGCTCGACAATCCTACAAACGGCCTTTTCAAAATTATAGCCAAAATTTTCGATAACGTTTTTAAGCTAGACTTTTTTAATATTATAAACGTACATCCAGTTTTTTATGCTAATCGACTGCGTAAAACAGCTGACGACGCGCTTTCAAATTAAATTAATTTAGCTTTTAAATTTATTAATATAATTGATAAATTTAAATACGAAATCGAAAAATTAATCGCTTATCGAATACAACGGAAAATCTTTTAATATAAAGCTTTTTAAATAGGCTTAAATAAAAATCTCACGTGATATTCCGCGTTTGATTTTATATATGCTTTTTTAAAAGTGCGCGACTTTTATTTAGCGTATAAAAAGCTTTCCGATCCTTTTGTAAAACTTGTAAATTAGCTAAAAGCGTATTCCGAAGGTTTGGACTCGTATAATTATTTGGATAATAACGTATTAATAAATAAAAGCTCGAAAGCGCGCTTTTTTCGGACGGAGGAATAATATAACGATTCACTTTTTTGGCTTTTCGTGTCACCCCAGCAATTACGTATAGCTATAAGCTTTTTAATTTCCTGATAAGTTTTTTTATTAATTATAAAAACTATTTATATATATAAGGCTTTTTTTTTTAGCAACCTCTGCCTTCTGCAGTTGTTGATTTTAAATAAATATTTTTGTTACAAAACCAAAGGCTCGTTTTTTATACCATATGAACACGGCGACCAGTTGACTGATTTCCCAGCCCTCCGACTGATTAGATCGTTACAACGCCGTCGCCAGCGTAGAAAAAAAATTATTAATAATATAACGATTTAATTAATCGAAGGGCTAAAAAATTAATTAACTGGTCGCCGTGTTTATATAATATAAAAAACGAGCTTTTGGTTTTGTAATAAGATATTTATTTAGAATTAACAACTGCAAAAGGCAAAGGTTGTTAAGAAGAAAAAGCTTTATATATATAAATAGTTTCCATAATTAATAAGAAAACCCACCAGAAGACCAGGGAGCTTGCAGCTATACGTAGTTGCTGGGGTGACACGAGAGGTGGCAACAGAGTGAATCGTCACAGCTTAATTCGCTTCGAATATATTCCTCGGCTTTTAAAGCGCAGTTTTTTATTTGAACGTAAATGATTGGTAAAGCATTTCGTATTAAATCGTAAACGCTTTTGAAAATTGTTGCGCTATATTTATATTCTTTTATTTCTTTTTATTTTTTTTGTTCCAGATTTATTCTTCCTGTACGCTTTCAGTAGTTAGATATTCCTGGAGCTCGGAAAGGCTCGTAGTCACGTGATAACGAGCTTTTTCGGAGATTAGTTTTTCCGAGCGACTGACTAAGCGAGCCCGAATCTTCCGTCTTTTGCGGAAAGCTCGTCAGTCAAACTTAGAATAATATAAGTAATATCTTATTATATATAATTTATCCGTTCTAGCCTTCGATAAAAGTTCTTATCGACTATTCGGCTATGCACGACAATTATGAGCCCCGGAGCCAATTAATAAGTTTTTTTTTGCAATGCATACGCTAGGAGACTCGTTAAAAGCCTTTACCGGTTAATCTATTCGAATTGTCAAAAGATATTCGTGGAAGGTTATATTTTGTAAAGTTTTTTTTATTTAGCAAAAAGCTACGAATCGATAAAAAGCTATTAAAAATGCGGAAAGTATTAATTTTTCGATTTTCTTAATTTACAAATCTTATTTTCATTTTTTTATTTTTTTCAATTTAATTAATCGACCCTTTATAACGAAAATAATATATCGGCTTTTACGAAAAAAAAAGGTTTTTTTTTACGATTTAAAATCGTAGATTTCCTGATTGAAAGCGTACAAATTTCACCGATCAAAGATTTTTCTTTTTAAATATACCGATTCTGACCTTTCATTTCATTTTTTTATTAATAAACGATTATAAAAATAATCGCTATATTAGTTTATCGATTAAAAAAATAAAAAGCGCTAAGCAGACTACGATAAAAAATGCGCCGAATATAACGGCATAACCGAAGCAAAAAAGGCCGCCGTTACGATTGGTAACTTTTCCGATAGGCTTCGACCAGCCAATTTGATTTTCGACGATTTGAAAAATAAAATCGATTATTTTTAAAAACTATTTAAAAAAGCTTAAGAAATAGCAGGAGTACGTTACTGCTTATCAAAAGTTGCTCGATTAGGTTTTTTCAATTATAAAAACCAATTTAATAAACTTTGCAATTGCTTAATCGAAAATCAACGCTATTAATAATAAAAAAGCGTACGCTATTTTTTATATTAATTTGCAAAAAGATTTTTTAATAAATAAAAATATACGTAAGATTAAGGATTTATATTATAAAAGAAAGCAAAGATTATTCCAAGCATTCGTTCGTATTTTGAAAAAAAATATTGCTTTTGTATATTTTTCCGTGATTAGCTTCGTTAAATCTAATTATAAAAATATTTTTCGCAAAGCGTATAGCGAAAGGGTAAATATGACCGAGTAAATGAAAAAATAGCAGACCGCTTATAAAGCAGCTGTCGAATATAAGATTTCTAATATAAATGGCCGTTACGCTGCTATCGATTTTTTCGACGTAATCGCCGCATATATTAATTTATAATAGGCGAACGGCAAAAAAGCTAAATATTTAAAAAACGAACTGGCCGGTTTTTTTATAAAAAAAATTTTAATCGAATTAAGCTTTATAATCTTTTTTTTTAAAAACAACCGAAAATTCGATAATTTAGGCCGAAAGATCGGAGTTTTCGTTATTTTTTTTTTCGATTCTGAAAACAACGATATTTCGAAAGATCGTGGAAAAAAAAAAGGAAAAAGCAAAAAAGAAAAAAAAAAGAATATAACTGTTTATGCGACATTTTTAAAAAGCGCTATTTTTATTTTTTAACCGATTGTAAAAAGCTTTTGTACGTAATAAATGGTCGTCGTAAAGAAAAGATTTTTTTTAATTTTTTAAATAAACAGAAGATCGTTGAAATACGAAAAAAACTGTTTTTTAATTATAAAAAAGCTTTGAAAGCTTTAAATAAAAAAAGTATTTAAATGGTCGCAATTAACAAAATTCTTAGAGTTTTAATAATTAAGCTAAAACAAATTCCAAAGTTAATTTTTAAAAACGATTAAAAAAAAATTTTATCGCAACTTTTTGTTTTTTTTGTTTTGATGCGATTAAAAAGCATTTCGGAATCAACGTTTTGATTTAAAACCTGATTAATATTACTTTTTAAATAAAAGTATTTTTTTTAATAATTGCTTTGGAATTTATTTAATAAACGATAAAAACTTTTTTATCGAAAAATTTTATAAAAAGATTAATAATTTTATTAACAGCGTTTATATAAGCATACAAAGTTTTCTAATCGTCGGGAGAAAAAGTCGTTTAATAAAAAAGGCTTTTCGTAAAAAAAATAAAAAGCTTTGGAATATGATTTTTAATAACGTGGCGTTCGTTTCAGATTTTATTATTAATATTATTTCCGCTAATTTTTTGGCTAAAAAAGATTATTAATTTTAAAAATTAAATAATATTTTTTGTTTTGAAAGCTTTAAAAGTTTTATTTTAAAACGTTAATATTAAACGATCGCCGATTTTTGTATATTTAAATATATTAAAATTAATTGCTTTTTTTATTCGCATTTTCTACGTAATAATTTAAATTTTTTAAAACGTGATTCGCCCGGTTTAATAATTTATATAATTCCGAAACGTCGTACGCGCTATAAATTTAAAAAAAGCAGCGTGTTTACGTACGATCGGAATAACGATGTACGCTTATAGCATTTTCGTTCGGGCCATTTAAATAAAAACGCGCTCGAAAAGCTGGTCGAAAATATTCGTGAAGTAAAAATTAAAAGCTTAATTAAAGTAAAATGCGAAAAGTGTGTTGTTACGCATTTAAAGCAGGTGATTTTAAAAGCAATATTAAAAAACAAATTTTTCAGGCTTTTTTTTCGCATCGGCTAAAATTTTTACGATTATTTTAAAAGTCGTAAAAAAATTTACAACGGTTCGACGTAAATATTTTTAATAAAAAACGAATATAATAAAAAGATTTGGGCTTTCGCTATTAGAACGAAAGGTATAAAAATCGTTTTGAATCGTTTTTTTAAACGTTCGACGCATAAATGAAACGTTAATATAATTTTTTTATTTGCAAAATTCGATAAAATAACGAATCGTTAATAATTTTAAAATAAAAAAATATTATTTCGGAATATCAGAAATAAACGGAGCGCGAAAGTATCGATTTGGAATTGATTTTATTTTACGTGTATTAATTAAACGGTTTGATCGAACGAGCAAAAAAAGAAAATAATTGAGCGTTCGATAAAAATAAAAATTAAAACGGGATTTTTAATCTTTTTTTGGCCCGAAACGATAAAAGCAGCAACGCATTTGTATAATATATCGCCGTTTGCGAAAAAAAAAACAATTTAAGTTTTTAAATAAAATTTTGTATAATTGATTCAGGCAATATTTCCGGTATTACGATTTTATTATTATAAAAGCGCGTACGGCCGATCTTAAATTAGATTAAAGCAAAGTTTATGCGTACGGAACTCGTGCGTATTTAATAATAAAGGATCGAAAGGCCATAAAATACAAAAGAGAATTTAAGATTTTTTCGAAAAAATATATCGGATATTTGATTAAATATAGCGCTTTTAATATTTACAAAATTTAAATGCTTTAGCTAATGCGTATAATTACGAGCCGAAACGTAATGTTTAACGAATTTAAGTTTTACTTTTCGAAAATTAAAAGTTTAAGTTTTATAATTAGATTAAAGCTTTAAAAAACCGTGGAGTTTATCGAAAACGCGGAGGACGAAAAAGCTTAGGACGCTGAATATTAAATATTAGCGAGCGGTTTTAATGGCGGCGCAGACTAGCAAAACTCGGTGTGCTGGGAATAGGGTAATATAAAGAAAAAGCTATTATTATAAAACGAGCAACTTCTAGATTTTTTTAAAAAAGAATGAAAGTCTTTTTTTACCGGAGCCGCTATCAAGACCAGGACCGATTTCAGGCTTTTTTAATAGATTTTCAAAGCTTACGGTAAAAAAAAAGGATATTTTAATACTAATGGATTTAAATATTTTTAAAAAATAAAACTAAATCCTCGAAGATAAAAAATTTAATAAAGGTCGAAATAATCGAGCTTTTTTTTACGGTCGATTCAGACGTTTAGAATTCGAAAGTAATAGTTTTTTATAAAAGCTTTTTCGATAAAGCTATTATCGATAAGTTTTAATTTTTAAAATTAGTTATTAATCGAAAATATACAAAGCATATTCGAAATACTTTGACCGACGCGATAAAAGCGTTAAAAAGTTATAAAAGTTTAAAAAAAAGTAATAGATTAGCAAAGTTTATTATTGCAGAACAGAATAAAGCAGAGCAAAGCTTCAGAAGGTTTTCCGGCGCGGGCATAAAAATGGTTTTATACGAAAAAGCGCGTAATTTAAATTTTTAAATTATAATTAAAAGCTATCGCCCGGCAAATTAAACGCCAAATCGATTTAAAATAAAACAGCTATTTAAACGTTTGCTTTTAAAAGCTTTTTTAAGACTGACTATTAAAAAGGAGGCATTATTCAGAAAAAATAAAAAAAATAAATCGAAGTTTCCGATAAGCGATGGAAAATAGCTGATTTTAGAAATTGCCAAACGAAATCGTACAGATTTTATTTTATATTAGCCGGATAAACCGGAAATATACGCTACGATATGCGAAATTTTTTAATTAATAGCTTTATTTATTAAATAATAAATCGACGAATTCGTTTATACGTTTTAAACAAACGAGCCGATTTAAATAAATAAAAAAAACTTTTAAGCTGTCTACGCAATAATAACGGCTTCGATAAAAGAAAAGTCGGTAAAAAATATTTAATTTTCCGACCAAAAATAATATCGGAATAATTTACCGAAAGCTTTAAAAAACTAAAACGAATTAAAAAACTATTAAATAAAAAAATAGTTTAAAGAAAAAGCAAAAACCGAGATTAAAAACTTAGAAATTAAAAAATACTGGAGAATTGTTAAAAAAAATAAAATCATAAAGCTTATTTTACTCAAATGGATTTTTATATACAAAACAAACAGCTTAGGCGAATTGCAGCGGTGCAGATCGAAATTAATCGTGAAAAAAGATTTTTAAAACGAAATTTTAATTTTTTTTATATACGCAGTTATATTCGCAGCCCGTTTTTTCCGAACGGTTATAGCGTTAGCGGCTTATTTCGATCTGAAAATTAAGCAATTCGATATAATTAATATATTCGTTAATGCAAAACGAGATTTTAAAAATAAGCTAATTACGTATTATTTACTTAATAGATTTAAATAATCAGGTATAATAATACAGCTAGATCGAGCTTTGTATAAATTAAAAGATTTTTTAGTTTTTGTGATACGGCGAATTCGCTAATATTTTAAAAAAGCTAAAGTTCGAATTAATAAGCGAAAAGCTTTATATATTCGCTAACGAAATGCGAAGCGTATACGTAGCGTTTTACGTCGACGATATTTAAATTTTATACCACGTTTTTTATTCGTTAAAAGCCGACGAAATTATTTTCGGTTTGAAAAAAGCTTACGAGCTTATAAATATAAAAAATCTGGATTATTTTTTCGGAGTTCGTATTTTACGAAACAAAAAAAAAAAAAAAGTTTTTTTGTTTTACGATTCGTATATCGAAAAAATCGCTACGAAGTTTGGTATATGCAAAAGGCGCTTTTTAAATACGCTTTTTCTAACTTGCGAATTTGTTAAAAACTTAAGCGTAGCTACGCTTTCGCAAATTAAAAAGTATTAAAAAAAAGTCGGTTTAATTTTGTATACGGCTATTATGCTTCGATTCGACGTGGCTTTCGCAGCTTTTTAATTTTTTTATTTTTTTATTAATTTAAGTTTTTAATATTTCGAAGCAGCTAATTAAACGCTTCGATATTTTTATAAAACGAAGTTTTTAAAAATCGTTTATAGTCGAAAAAAACGGGAAAACCAATTAATAGTTTTTATCGACGCTTTTTTCGCCGACGATTTAAAAACTTGGAAATTCTTTTAAAAAAAATTTTTTTTTTTTTTCGAAAGTTGTAAGGGGGGCGAACGAGCAAAAGGTTCGTAAGTGATTTGCATTAACTACGGGGTTTCTAAGTTAAAAGTGCTGCGAAGTCTAAGATATAATATATGCGGGCTCCGATGTCACGTGACAACAACGTAACTTTCGAACCACGTAACCAACGAACTAATATCTTATCCCTTCATATATAATTCTTTTCCATTTTTTTTTTATTTAATTTTTTCGTCGTCGGAATCTACTTCTATAAATCGAGCTTCGTTCGCGAAGCGTTTTTGTAAACGAGTGCGGAATTCAGCTGAAATAATAAAAAAAGCAGGCTTTCCTAGTTTCGAAAGCAAAACAATTGATTCTTTTATAATAAAAAAGGAATTAATAGCAATTTTTTTGTGTTTAGTAACGGTTGTAAAAGCCTTTTTTAATAATAAAAGTTCGTTTTCGTTATTTATCGATTTGGCATGTTTTCTGTTGATAATTTTAGTTTTAATTAATTCTGTTTTGATCGGATAAGGTTTTTGAAAAAAACGTATAGCAAATTCAGCTATAAAATTGTATGTGTTAATAACGTTTTTAAATAGTTTTCAAAACTAATCTTCGGCGTTATAGCCACGCTATTATATTAAATAAAAAAAGTTAAGGTTTCGTTTAAAATCGAAAATAGCGTTTATCGCTTATAACAAGCTTCCGTTTGCGTCGATAAAAACAGGTAAAAAAAAAGGGTTTTTTTGTTTTGGAAAAAGGTCGTTATAGACAGGTTTAAGCAAATTGGTATAAAAAACAAAATGTAATAGTTTTTATTCGAAAAATAATTTCAGCCTATAATTGTAAAAGCCTAGAATTTCGGCGATTTTATAAGAACCGTAGAATTTATTATTTAGTTTCTTAACTGGTTTAGTAAAAATTATATTGCGTTTATTAAAAAACATATTATTTTTTATTTTGTAAACAAATGCTGATTAGCGTTATTAATTAAAATAGTATTTCTGGTCGGCCAACGCTGAAATTAGATTTATACGTAAAAATAGTTTTAACTTTTTTATTTTGTCGGCGAAATCGTTTCCTTTCGTATTTGCTATACGTAAAATGCGTAAAATAAAATTTAAAATAAGCTTAAATGAAAAAAAGCTTATTCGAAAATGAAAGTTTTTATTAGCGTAAAAAAAGGAAACTCCGATGAAAGCGTTTACAGCGTTATTCGCTGCGAATTCAATTAAAAAAAGCTAGTTTTCCCAATTTTTTTAGGCGTATTCGACGAATTGTTTTAAATAAAAAAATAAATAAGCGTTCGCGTTTTCGATTTGGCCGTTTATTTCGGGATGAAAACTGATAGATAGCGTAATATTAGTTCCGAAACGGTAATTAATAGCTTTTTAGAATTGTGAAACAAACAAAAAACCTCGGTTTAAAATTATAAAATCGGAAAGATTATATAAACGCCAGATATTTTTGCAAAACAATTTGGCTAAATCTATCGCTTTTATAATTGTATAACAGGCTGTATAATATCGTTTTTTAATAAAGCGACAAATTATTATTATAATTAGATTGTTTCGATTCTTATGCTTTTTTATTGGAAAAAAGCTTATAAAATCGACCGATATATGGCTTTAATAGCGTAAAAAAATAAAAAAAAGTTTAAGAAATTTTTAATAACGTTGATTAATGTTTGTATTGCGAAAGCAGCTGTTGCAATTACGAATAAATCTTTTGCAATCTTCGGAAATTAATAGCCAATAGTAATTTTTATTAATAATTTCGTAAAGTTTGTTTTTGCCAGGATGGCCTGTTTTTATTAAATTATAAGCTATTTATAACAGTCAGGTACGAATAAAAACGTTTAAATTCGATATATCGGAAACGTAAAGTCGGTTTCGGAAATACAATTTATTATTGCGTATAACGCATTTAAAAAATTGTAACGTTTTGGATTTCGGAATACTTTTTGGTTTAAGTATTTCTTTTTTAATAACGATTTATAGCTTATTAATAAAATAATATTTATTTAAAAATCGTAAAAGCTTTTCGTCGTTTGCTTTGGATTGTTTTAGCGAAGCCGAAAAAGCGGTTAAAACTTCGGTTAAATAGTGTTTTTTAAAAAGGGTTTGGTTTTGAAATTAAATTTTTTCGTTTAAAAAGTTTTAAGAAAAATTTTAAAAGCGTCGGGTTAAAAAGTCAGGTTTGCTATTTTGTTTTTCAGATTTAAATATAATTACAAAATCAAAATTAATTAAAAACTCGCTTTAGCGTATTTAACGCTTATTAAGTTGTTTAATCGTTATAAAATATTTTAAGTTTCGATGGTTTGTAAATATTCGAATTAAATAGGCAGCTTTTTGTAATTCGGCTCGCTAATCTTCGAAGCAACGTATAATAGCAAGAAGTTTTTTGTTATAAATTTCGTAGTTGCATTCGGCTGAATCGAATTTTTTCGATATAAAAGCGACTGAATAAAATACCCTTGTATCGTTCTTTTGAAAAAGAATTTTTAAAAAAACGTAATCAAAAGCGTTAGTTTTAATAAATATTTTTTTGTTAAAATTAAAATAGGACAACGTAAATACAATCGTAAAAACTGATTTAAGAAATTCGAAGGCTTTTATATAATCGTCGTTAAAATTCCATTTAATATCTTTTTTCGTTAAATTTACCAAAAGAATAACGATTTTAAAAAAATCCTTAATAAATCGTCGATAAAAATTCGCAAAACTTAAAAACGCTTATACGTTTTTAACGTTGAAAAAGAAATTTCAGCTCGTAATCGCTTCGAATTTCTTAAGGTTTATTTTGATTTTAGTAGTAAAAATAATTATTTTAAAATAAACGATTTTTTTAAACTTCGAACTCGCACTTTTTTATATTTAATTGCAAACCCGCGTCAAAAAAAGCTTGAAAAATAAAATTGACGTATTTTCTGTGTTTTTGAAAGTCGTTTAAATAAATTAAAATATCGTTTATATAAGTTGTGCAGAAAATATTTAGGTAAGGTCGTAAAATATCGTTTATACGAAATTAAAACGTGGCGGAAGCGTTGCATAATCCGAAAAGCATAACCAAAGATTCGAACAGGCTATATTTCGTATTAAATGCAATAAGTTATTTATAGCCTTTTTTTATTCGAATTTTATTAAAAGCGGCGAAAACGTCGAGTTTAGTATAATATTTGGCTTTGCTTAGTCGTAAAAGCGTTTTTTAAACCAATAGTAAAAGGTATCGGTTTTTGATTGTAATAACGTTAAAAGCCTTGTAATCGACGCAAAATCGTAGTTTTTTTTTTAATTTCTTCGCGAATAAGACTAAAAAGGCTGCGAGGAAAAAGCTCGCTCGGATTCAGCCTTTTTCGAAGTTTTTTTTAAGAAATTTGCGTAAGATTTGAAATTCGTCGATTAATATATTATACAAAAGGTCGTATAAAAGTATTGCTCCAGATCGAAATTTTATCGTATAATCAACGCCTTTTTTATAAAATATAAGTTTATTAGCTTCGATAAAATTAAAAGCGGCTAAATGATAATAATAGTAAAAAAAAAGTTTTATTCGAAAATCGATTAGCGGTTTGATTTAGAAAACTAAACGAATATTTTTTAATAAAGCTTCAGCGAAGTAAAGTTCGGCTGAAAATTATTATCGTACAGTCTGAAAAAGCTTATTTTTTTGCAATTGATCGATTTTAAATAATATAATAAAAAGAGATTCGTCGGTTGGAACGTTTAGTTTGTGTAATTGTTAATTGATTTCGTACAAAAAAGCTGAAAATACCTCGACTTTTAATTAAAAAGCCAAAATAATAAATACAGCTGCTTTTGTACGACGAGGTGTAATTAATAAAACGACGGTTTTGTAAAAATAGCGTTTCTGAATTAGGCCTGAAACGGCCAATTAATAAATGCGTCGAGGTAAGCAATTCGTACGGCAGAAATCTGAATTAAAACAAAAGGTGTTCGTAGTTTAATTAATATAAAAGTTGTGTTTCCGAAGCCACGGCTTTTCTAAAATAAAATCGTATTTTCCTAATATTATAATAAAAGCTGTAATTAGTTCGGTATGGCCGGCGGTATTAATTTAAAAAGAAACTTAATAAGTAATATCGCCGTAAGTAAAAAAGCGTCCGTTAACCACGGTAAGTTTACGTGAATTGATAAATAAAACAAAAGTTAATTCGTAGTATTATACGAAAAAATAATTAATAAAATTATCGGTAGCTCCGGAGTCGTTTAAAAAGTAAATTTTGATATATATACCATTAATAATTATAATACAAAGCAATATTAAATATAATTCCGAAACGCCGTTTAAAGCAGATAATTCCAATTTATTTTTCAAAAGTTTCTGATAGTAATAATTATTAAAAACAATCAGTTTCCCGACTTTTTTGCTTCGGTTTTAGCCTTTTTAATTCAAAAAAAGTCGGAGCAATCAGCAGCGCGGTGTTTATCGCTAGCATATTATAAGCAAAAGTTATTAGCAAAAAAATAAATTCGGCGCGCTAACTTTTCGGTATTATTTATTAAGCGTTTGTTTTTGGCTATATCGGCTGCGGTTTATATAATTGCTTTGATTTAAATAGCGCTGAGATTTATAAAATCGTTTTAAATAATGGTCGTAATAGCAGTTTTAAATATAAAAGCAGAAAAAATAATTCGCGTATTGCGGCCTTCGGTTTTATAATAATTAGGATTTAATTATCGAAGAACAGTATCGGTTTCGCGTATTTGAACGCAAAAACTAATAAGATCGGTTTTTAAATCGGAAAAATTAATATAAAACAAACGAATAATTATATTAAAATAAAAAGTTTCGCGCAGAATAGCGATAGCGGCTTCGTTATTAAACTTAATATAACTTTTAATTTCCAGTTAAATGAAAAAAAAAATAAACAGAAATTAATTGTTTTGCTTAAAAAATAAAATTCTTTTAAATACGTCTGCCTGTTGGTTAAGAATATCGAACGATTATTAAAAAACTTAAATTATTTTTGCAATAATCAAATAAAAAAAAATGCCGTTCGTACGTAAATCTTTTTATAAAGCGCTTTTGGCTATATCGGAAAGGCGGGAAAAGAAATAACTTATGCGATTCTGTTCGGTCGCATATCAGTTTTGATTAAAACGAAGCTTTAAAATTATATTTTAAAAAAAAGTGGTAAAATGCTTCGTAACGTTGCCGGTGCTATTCGAACTTATGAACTTATCGGGGTCGAGGAAAGCAGGTGTTTTTTTTTCCGTATTTAAAATATTCGGTGTATTTTAACTAGTAGAAGCCTGTCTTCGGAAGTTGGCAAATTCGGTTTCGCGGTTTTAAATCACTTTTTTTTAAAAAGCTTTTTTTTCCTAATATTATATACCGTCTGAACATCTAGCTTTTAAGCGAGATTATCCAGTTTAGCCTTAAGTAATACTATTATATCGTTCTGTTTTACCGCGTAAGCGAAAATATCGAAGATTTTTTAAAAGCAGGCTTTCGTATTAGCGATCAGAGCGGCGACGATTTAATCGGGGTATTCAAAGTGTTTTAAAATAGAGCAATTGGAAGGTTCCGACAATTTAAAAAGTTCCGATATTTTCGATATTAATATCCGTTAAAAAAAAAGCGTGAAATATGTTTTGTTTCGGAATATAGGCAAAAGCAAAACAAGGTTTTTTAAATATAAGTCTTGTGTTAAAAGAAGTTGTCGTTTCGTAGTTTCGTATGAAAGGTCGTAAAGGTCGTAAGATTATTGTCGCGATAAAATTGATTTTTTGTATGCGCAAAGGCAAAACAAAATTGACAGGCCTTTTCAGCTCGAAAGCTGAAATAAAAATATCAAAGAAGTTTGGTAGTTAATATATAAAAAAGGCGAACGAGCAGAAGGTTCGTAGGTGATTTGCATTAACTACGGAGTTTCTAAGTTAAAAATGCTGCGAAGTCTAAGATACAGTGTATGCGGGCTCCGATATCACGTGACAACAACGTGACCTTCGGACCACGTGACCAACGAACTGACATCTCATCCCTTCACAAAAGTGCTATTTTATAAAAGGCTGTACGATAAAACATAATTATTATTTTTTCAATTAAAACGGAACTATTTGCTTATATAACGATCGTAAAAAAAATAATAGCATTTTAACGTTTTTTTAAAAAGCTTCGATTCGATATTATTTTTAAATAAAACGTATATTACGATAATTAGCAAACGATCAGATTAATTGTAAAAAATAAAAAAAATTTTTTTACGAAGCTTCGCTACGTCGATATAAATAATATATAAATTCGCTAAAAGTATTAAAATGAAAAGTTTAAAATTATATATTTTTTAATAAATAAAATGTACGTAAACGGTTTTATTAAAAATCTAACCCGATAAAAGCACAAAAGTTTCGTTAAATTTTTTAATTTACGAAATTTTCGGAATTTTGTCGAAAAGCTCGATTAATCGAATTGAAAAGCTTGCATTTTGCAGGCGTATATTTATTTAAACAGATTTTTATTAAAATTTAAACGCAGCAAAAACCATTTTTTAATTAAAGGAAATTCGAATTTTTCGCAAATTCAGAAACTCAAAACCAAACCGCTTAATTTTGCAAAAGGTTAAAAATATAATTCGCTAAAACAATAATCCGCGTCCGACGCTCCGCGACAATTAGGCCTGAAATAAATCTTTTAATAGGCTTTTTAAAAACAATTGCCGCCGGCTGTACAATCGAAGCATTTTTTTTTTTGCGAAGCTTTATTAAATTAAAAATCAGAAACGTTTAGCAAAAAAATCGCCGCGAAATTTTTTTTTAGATTTTTAAAAACGAAAGCATTTTTTGATAAATCGTGGCCAGGTTTTATTCCGTTAGCACGTAAAATAAAAGTAGAAGTTTCTATTCGAAAAGCAGAAAGCTAAAAAATCTTACGAGCCGCGGCGAGCTTCGCGTTAATAATACGCTTTGTATTTATTAATTTTGCTTTTGAATTACGATCGATTTAAAAGCTTATTTTTTTATATTTTTAAAACCGTGTAAAACGGTGATATCTTGTATTGATAGGAGTTGGTAGTTTTAGCTATGGTCGAGGCATGGACCCCTCCGAGACCCCCTGCCATTAACTATTTTCAACAGGTATAAGAGCAAAGCATTCCTTTAGATAGTATCATAAATACGCAGTTCAATTCATACTTTTATTTATTTTTCTTTTTCTTTTTTCAGTTTTTCTAAAAATTTCTTAGATTATTTTATTTACCGATATATGGCCGTATTAGTTTGGTTTTTTTATTTATTTTTATATTTGATGATTTACGCAGGGATTTAAACTTCGGTGTTTCGTTTTTATATATTCGCCGATGCATTTTTTAAATTTTTAGTTAAAATCGATTTCGATATTTCGCTATTACGGCTTAAAGGATCTTTTATATGGTGTTGTTCGCAGCTGTATTATATGAAGGATTTTTAATGGTTTTTTTTATTTTGCGTATAGTTATTAGATTATAAAAATGTAATATATTTCAGAAACGTTTAAAATTACGGTTAGGCAATTTTGAACCGTGCGAAATTTAAAGCGCGAAAGTCGTTTTTTTGTTTAAAAATAATAAATCGAATATTGATTCGTACGCTTCGACCGCTGCGCTCGGCCTTTTTGAATTAGATTTTTTTTGGTTAAACGCCTGGCGAAAATTTATCTTTTTGATTTTACGTTTTATAATTATAACAATTACAATTTGCGGCTTTTTATTAAAAGTAGTAAAGAAATGGCTGTACGTGTATTAGCCTGAGCCACGAAATATCGAAACCGTGGATTATATAGTAATATTATATTAATTTAATTAATTTATTAAAAAATAAGTTTTTTAATACGCTATTTAAATATCTGGACGTAATTTTATTTTATTTAATTTTTTTAGAAAACACAAAAACCTTTTTGATAGCTTTTTTATTAAAAACGATTTTTTTTATATTAAAAACCTTTAATTTACAATTTCAGAAAACATTTATTTATTTAATTCAAATTCTACCAACACTTTCGCTAATACTATAGATAACGACGCTTTTCGCTTTTTTATGCGAGGCCGTATGCCCCTTTTTGGCTCCTTTAATGCATTTTTATTTAATGGCGCTAATATTACCGATTTTATCGAAAAATATGAAAAAACCTGCGAGAATTTCGGAATTTTTAAAACTGAAATGTTCGACAAACTTTTTCGCTATTATGATTTAATTACTAAGGATATTATTAAATCGATGAATAAATAAAAGGCTATTAAGGCTCGAAATTGGCGCAAGCTAGTTAAAGTTTTGAAATCGGAATTCCGAAATTACGATCGCTAATAAATTCGCGATATTATCGCTTTTTTTAAACAGTTTGTTATAATAATTCGCTAAATTAAAAAACTCAAGGCCTATTGTCGTATTTATACGAAGGTTTTTAACGTTTTCGTTAATAAAAAAGTTTTAAGCGAAGTTGAGCAGGAAAAATTGTTTTTATTTGGCCTTTTAATTAATATTCGTAATAAGATTATTAAGTATTTTAAAATTGATAAATAAGATTTTAAAATTTTCGATTAGTATTTCAAATTTGTAAAATTCGTTTTTAAACAAAACCAAAGCGAACGTATTATCGAGGCTATGAACCAAAAGAAATTTTTCTTTTTTATTTATAAGAAAAACGTGGAAGCTTTAGTGTAGGAATATGCCCAGCCGCTAAAAGTTACCGAAATCGCCAAAAAACAATTAATTATTATATTATTTAATCGTTTTGCAAAATTTATAAGTTTGGAAAAGCTTAATAAAAATATCGAAACTTTCGTGTTAAAATTTACCGATATTAAAATTCAAAGATTTTAAAGCAAAGTCGAAGGTTTTATGCAGCAACAGAAGAAACTTTTCTACGTTAATTTGAATAATGAAAACGATTAAAATAGTTTTTATAATAATTATTTTTTTTAAAATGCGCGAAGCGATTAATTTCGCTAAGCTGTTACGATCCTCCCCTGGCTAATGGTGGTTGCCAGTGGTATGGTTGCCAGTGGTATGATTGCCGGTGGTGTTGGAATAAGATTTGGGCACGAACCATTTCGGCCACTAGGCCTCGCGCTAAATTACGTGATCCATAAGCGCAACCTACTGTATATAAAGTTCGCGACCCCGAGCATTCTAGTTCGGTGTTTTTTTTTTAATTTACATGCGTATCTTTTGGTTTATATTATCTCGATTATTCTTAAGTTAGTTATAATATAAAAAAAGACCAAATAACTTTCGCTGAGAAGTTTTGTATCCACGGTTAAAAATTCGATCTGCTTTTGCAATTCGAACTTTTTTTAGGCCGTTCGTACCGACGTTTATTTATCGGTATTTTAATTAAAACTTTTTTTTATTGATTTTGTTTTTAAAAAAAGCTAAAGTTTTTTTTTTTTATTAATTCGATCTGCTTTTGCAATTCGAATTACTTTTTTTTAATACTACAACATTTTATGCTTTTTTTATAAATCGACGTAGCATCCGAAAACGAACGCAATCCGTACGATTCGGCTTCGAATCAGCATTTCCATTTTTTATTTCTGCTTTTGCCGCTTTCGAATTTTTATTCGTTTCAGGCTTTTTCGACGATTCTGGCAGCGAGTTTTTATTCCACGATTTTTTTATTAAATTATAATTATTTGTTAAATCCTTTCGCTTTATTATCGAATTTAAAATCGAATTGTACGACGCTAATATTCCAGTATTTTTAAACCGATAAATGCTTTTACGATTATTTAATATATCTGCTAACGCTAAAGGATTTACTACGGCCCAACAGCTTTAAATCGCTTAGATAATCGCTTAAGCTATTGCCGCCGCTCGCTTTCCAATCCTTTTCGCTAATATCGCCCGCGACGCCTTTTTTTTATTTCGAATTTCGCGCGCTTTTACCGCAGATTTTTAATTAATTCCCGAGTATTATTTTTCCGTTTTCGACCCAGCTATTTTTCGAATCGAATTATTCAAAATCAAATACTTTCGCTACGTTTTCAGCGACTATTAAAAAAAGATTAAATGTAACGTATAAAAAATAAATATAAAACTGTTTATTAAAAAATACTTAAAAAATTTTATATAAAGTATAAACTAAGCTAAAATATATTTTAAATACATTATTAAAAAAGCAAAAACTATTATTTTAAAACATTTAAACCTCGAGTTTTATAACCAAGCCTAATCGGTCCGAAACGTTTTTCGTATTTTTAATTAACGCTTTTTTAATTACAACCGCGTTTAATCTGCTAAATTGTAATATAACAAGTTTTATATAAATAACGGTCAGATTTATAATAATTTTCGTTTTTTATTTATTCGTTACGCAATTATTAGCAAAATTGCTAAAAACCGTTGATTTAAAAATATATGCGAAAAAATCATTTTTATTTTCAAATACGATTTCCGAATAGAAAAAATATAAAATAAATAGTAATTATATTATTTTGAACGAGTTTTTAGCTGTTGCGAATAAAAAATCACGTAATATCCGAACTGAAAAAATAGCTTTTATTCGTCGTATAAGCTATTTTTCCTTTGCTGTAATTTTTGCTAATCAAAACTTTAGACGTATTTTCGGTATTTTTAAAATCTTATAGCGTTTTATTTTTTCAGCCTTTTTTGTTCGCACGGCTTTTTTTTTTTTAATAAAAATTTTTACGAGCGTATAACTGCTATTTTTGCTACTTCCGGTTTTTCCCGTTTGGCTGCGCGTTTTTTTAACGCTTATTATAATTGCGGCAAACCCGGCCATTTCGCAAACGCTTGCTTCGACGCCAAGCTTAATCGCAAAATCGCCGAAATAACTATCGACGAAAAGCAAAACGATCTGTTAAAAAACTTTTAAACCGTGGCAAAAACTTTTATTATAGCAAAAAATTCGATTTATAAAAGAATTTGAAATTTAATCAGCGCTTTTTAATAAAAAAGCGATAGTTTTTAATTTTTATAAAATTAATACGTAATAAATTATATATTAAAATATTTGTATATATCGATAGCGGAGCTAATATTTTCGGTGCGATTAAAATTTTTTTTGGCGTATTAATTTTTTTAACGTTTCGGAATAAGTTTTATTCGGCTGTACAAGCTTATTATATCCACCGGCTATAATAGTAAGCCGGAAAAGCTTATTTTTTTTATTATTTTTTTTTTTTTTTACGATTAACCGACGTCGTATAAATTTTTTTTTTTTAATTATAAACCTAGGCTTTATCGACGTTTTTATTAATCGCAAATTTTTATAATATTACGATTTAAAGCAAGCGTACGACCAAAGAAAAAACAAAATATAAATAGCCATTCGATATGTTTATTATTTTTTTTTATTTCAACGAGCAATTATTCGTCGATTTTAATTAGCGAAAAAAGTCCAAAATGTTTAATCGCATATATTAAAAAAATACAAACAAACGAAACAGCGTAATAAAAGTTTTATATACTTTTATTAATATTTCTACGACGATTAAAAAAGCTTATTTAAGTTTTGAAACTGGTAAACCTTTTACGTTTATGCGAGATTTTAAAAGCAATTTGCATAAAATAAAAAAGTTTTTTATTAGCAGCCCTGAACCGATCAAGCCGATTTTTTTAATCGGGCCAATTGCTACCTCTTTTATTTTTAATTGCAATATCAGCTGTATTTCCGCCTTTGCATTTAGCGTTTTATAAATACGTTACGAAAAGCGAATGCGGGTCGCAAAAAAAAAAAGATTACCATTATCCAGCGATTATACGTTTATTACTTTTATATATAATATAAAATAAAAAACGTTTCCGCCGTGCGAAAGTCGCCGAATTTAAAAAAGTTATATAATTCGCGGCAATAAAAAGCATTTTCGTTCCCGACGCTTTGCAAGCTAAATACGACGATAATATAATTTTTATAAAAAAGCTTTTTCCAGTTTAATATTCGAAGTTCGAGAAACTGTTTTATAAGCAAAAAAGCGATAAGCTCGCTTTTCGCCGTTCCGGTGTAAATTATAAAATACATTTTGCTACGAAAAATACGTTTTTTATAAAACTATTCAAACGCTTTACGAATAAACAGCTTATAAAAATCAAAAATTATATTTTCGACAATTTGCATAAAAGCTTTATTAAACCTTTTAATACCTTTTTCGCCGCCCCGATTTTATTTACTAAAAAATCAGACGGCTTTATGCGCTTATATATCGATTATCGCAAGCTTAACGATCTTACGAAAAAAAATTTTTACCCTTTGCTTTTAATCGACGAAATATTGGCGCGAATTATTAAAATCAAAATATTTACGAAAATTAATATTTAATAAATATTTAATCGAGTTCGGATATCCGAAAAATTTAAAAAATTAATTAATTTCCGCATCCGATACGATATATATAAATATAAAGTTTTTTCGTTCGGCTTTATTAATAAATCCGTTATATTTCAACGCTTTATTAATAACATTTTTATAAAGTATTTAAATAATTTCTGCTCGGCGTATTTTAACGATATTTTTATTTACTTCGCGAATAATTTGAAATATAAAATTTACGTTAAAAAGATTTTGTCGATTTTAAAAAAATACAATTTAAAAATTAATATTAAAAAATACGAATTTAATATTACGAAAACCAAATTTTTAAATTTCGTTATTAATATTTAAAATATTAAAATAAATTCGGAAAAGATCGCTATTATTAAAAACTAGCAATATATAGCGAATATGCGAAGCGTGCAAAGCTTTTTGGGCTTTTGTAATTTTTACAAACGTTTTATAGCCGGCTATAGCCGCATTTGCCGCTTTTTTACTGCTTTTACAAGTAAAAACGTTTTTTTCGCGTTCGAAAAAAAAAAGCAAAAAAAACGTATAAAAAGCATTGCGCAAAGCTTTGCTAAATGTTTTTATTTTATGTTATTACGACTTTTATAAGCAAACGCGCCTGGAAACCGATTTTTTTAATAGGATAATAGCTGGCGTATTATCGCAATTGCAAAAGAATAATTTTTATTATCCGGTCGGTTTTTTTTTCAAAATTATAATCGACGCCGAGCTTAATTATCCGATTTACGACAAAAAGCTTTTCGCTATTTTTCGCTTTTTTAAAAACTATAAGCCGGAACTGTTAAAAACCTAAAAAAACGTATATATATATACCGATCACCGCGCTTTGGAATATTTTATAATAATTAAAAACCTTTCGGCCCGATAAGCCCGATAGGCCGAGTTTTTCGCCGATTTTTATTTTACAATTATATACCGGTCGGAAATTATTAATACGCTCGCTGATATTTTTTTTCGTAAAAACCAAAATATTTTTTTATTAAAAGCGCGATAGCGAACGGTTCGAAAGCAACAAATATTTCCAAACGATAAATTGGATTTTCAGATTTTAAAAAAAATAGCTGCTAAAAGCATAATCACGCTAGCGCTTATAAAAATAGCTTCCGATAAGCGCGATAACGATAATATTCCTTCCGAAAAAAACAGCGAAAATAAAAAAAATAAAATACTTACAGAAAAATCCGCAAATTCAATTTTCGTAATCGCATACGATATATATAATTATATAATTATAAACGATTTGCTGCAAGCTAACAAAAACTTTTTTTTTTTCGAAGCGCAACGAATACAAATCCGTAATTATAGTTTTAATTACTAATTGCGATAAAACAAATTGTTTTTCCAAAACAAATTAATAATATTTTTAAAATCTTCCGAATTGCGAATTTTTCTGATCCGATATATTTACGAACAGCTTTGCGTAGCATACGCTAAAATAAGGAAAATAAAGCTTTTGGTCGGTCGCAAATATTATTAAAAAGCTATAAAAGCAGATATATAGCAGTACGTTTCGAATTGTCGTTGTATACGAATAAAAGCTAGGCGCGACAAAACCCCGGGTTTTTTAAAGCTTTTGCTTATATTCAGCAGATTTTATTAATACTTAACGATGGATTTTACGAAGCTTTTATTAAACGAAAATAATTACGATTTCGCTTTCGTAATAATAAATCGCCTGTTTAAAAAACTTTTATTAATTTTCTGCCATAAGATTATTACAGCGAAAAAGCTGGCAGCTTTGTTTTTGGTCTATTAAATGCGCCATTTCGACATGCCGGATTTAATTGTTTCGGACCGAAAAATTTAATTTGTTTCGGTTTTTTAATAAAAACTTTGCCGCATATTAAAAACCAAAATTAAATTAATACTGCGTACAATCTTAATATCGATAGGCAGACCGAAATAATAAACCAGTATATTAAGCAACGTTTTCGTTTTTTTTGCTTTTATTATTAAAATAATTAAAAACGCTTTTTATTTTTAATAAATATTACATAATTGATTTTGCCGTACGAATTTTTCGGCAACGTCTTTTTTTTTTAAGTTTTAAATAAATACGAGGCTCGTATATTTTAGAATATAAACAACTTTCGTTTTTTTCGTTCGGCCACCGAAAAGCTTAATCGCGACGAAACTTTATATTTAATTTTCCGAATTAAAAAAGTTGTGAAATACGCGCAATCGTTTATTGCGTAATAATAAGCCAAAATAAAACGCTTCGTTAATTTGTATAAACGACCAATGGATTAGGAAATGGACGACGAAGTATTAATAAATATTAAAAATTGAAAGCTCGACCGATTTTTCCGGAAGCTTTTAAATAAATAATACGGTTTAATTAAGATCGTCGATAAAATAAAAAAAAATTAAAAATTTAACTTTTCTGCAAATTAGTTAATTTATTTAATTTTCTATTTATATTCGCTCCGAAAGCATATTAGCAATCTTTTACCTGGCTAACGCCGTTTCGAACCAGCTTTTATTTAACTATTTTTTAAACAAACGGAATAAAAAATCGAAAAAATAATAAATTCGAGGTTGTATAAAAAAGTATTGCAATATTAAATTAATTAAAAAAGCGCTAATAAAAATCTCGAATAATACTTTTGTTTTGACGCTATAACGGCTTTTTATATCTTTTAAGTATTCTACCGATCGCACCCTACCGTCAAAAGCTTTTTACGAGCGCTTTTCGCATAGTTGCAAGCTTATAACGAAAGCAGGAAAAATTATATTAAATTAAAAAACGATAAACTTATAACCGCAACTGCGCGGACGCAGTTTTTCGAAAAAAAAGGATAATGTTACGATTTTCCTCTGGCTAGTAGTAATTGCTAGTAATATAGTTGCCAATGGTATAATTGCCGGTGGTGTTGGAATAAGATTTGGGCACGGACCACCTCGGCCATTAGGCCTCGCGCTAAGTCACGTGACCTATAAGCGCAACCCATTGTATATAAAATTCGCGACCCCGAGCATTTTAGCTCGGTGTTTTTCTTTTAATTTATATGCGTACCTTTTGGTCCACATCATTCCGATCATCCTCAAGCTAGCTATGACATAAGCTATCGTAGAAGTAATGGCTGTTTAGTGGCAATCTTTTCGTGCTAGCGATCAAAATCAGCGAAATATTAATTATAATAACGATTATCAAAAGAAAAAAGGAAACTAACGCGGGAATCAGAATCGCGGCTATTAAGATGGTAAAGGTAATTATTAAAAGAGACTTCGTGGCCTTAAGTGTGGATTCTGTGATAATAAAGAAATTTATTGCGAAAAATCCTATTGTAAAACGGTGATACCTTATATTGATGGGAGTTGGTAGTTTTAGCTATGGTGGAGGCATGGACCCTTCCGAAACCCCCTGCCACTGACTATCTTCAACAGGTATAAGAGCAAGGCACCCCCTTAAATAGTACCATAGGCACGCAGTTTAATTTATACTTTCATTTTTTTTTTTTTTCCTTTTTTTAATCTTTTCTAGAAATTCCCTAGATTATTTTACTTATCGACATATGGCCGTATTAATTTGGTTTTTCTATCTACTTTTACATTTGGTAATTTACGCAGGAATTTAAATTTCGGTGTTTCGTTTTTATATATTCGCCGATGCATTTTTCAAATTTTTAATTAAAATCGATTTCGATATTTCGCCATTACGGCTTAAAAAACCTTTTATATAATATTATTCGCAGCTGCATTATATAAAAAACTTTTAATAATTTCTTTTATTTTGCGCACAGTTATTAAATTACAAAAGTGCAATATATGTGACGATCTAATCAGTCGAAGGGCTGGGAGATCAGTCAACTGGTCGCCGTGTTCATATGGTATGAGAAACGAGCCTTTGGTTCTGTAACAACAAAGATATTCACTTAGAATTAATAATTGCAGAAGGCAGAGGTTGCTAAGAAAAAAGAATCTTATATATATAATAGTCTTTACAATTGATGGGGAGACCTACCAGAAGACTAGAGAGCTTGCAGTTATACGTAGTTGCTGGGGAGTTTGCAGCTATACGTAGTTGCTGGGATGATACGAAAGGTGGCAACAGAGTGAATCGTTATATTATTTTTCCGTCCGAAAAAAGCGCGCCTTCGAACTTTTATTTATTGGTACGTTATTATCCAAATGATCGTACGAATCCAAACCTTCGGAATATGCTTTTAGCCAGTTTACAAGTTTTGCAAAAGGACCGGGGAGCTTTTTATGCGCTAAATAAAAGTCGCGCATTTTCAGAGGAGCGTATATAAAATTAAACGCGGGGTATTACGTAAGATTTTTATTTAAGCTTATTTAAAAAGTTTTGTATTAAAGGGTTTTCCGTTGCATTCGATAAGCGATTAATTTTTCGATTTCGTATTTAAGCTTATTAGTTATATTAATAGGTTTAGGGGCTGGATTAATTTGATCTGGGAGCGCGTCGTCAGCTGTTTTACGCAGTCGATTAGCGTAAAAAACTGGATGTACGTTTATAATATTAGAAAGGTTTAGCTTAAAAGCGTTGTCGAAAATTTTGGCTACAATTTTAAAAGAGCCGTTTGTAGAATTGTCGAGCTTGCGGAAGGGCCGGAAGGTCGGAAATGGGCGCATATCGAGCTATACGTAGTCGCTAACGTTAAAATCGTTCGCGCGGCGAAATTTATTCGCACTTTTTTTTATTTTGTCGTAGGCTTGTTGAAGATGCGATTTGGCGAGGTTTTAGGCGTCGTAATAGCGGCGAGCGTACGCACGAGTTTCGTTTGCGTTTAGCTTATGTAAAAGGTTGAAGAAAAGGGAAATATCGAGCTTTCAGTTTCAATTGGTATAGAAAATGTAATCGTATACAATTTCAAAAAGTGAAAGGCCATCTAGATTTTTGTGAAAAAGAACTATTTGAGCGAAATTTATTATTAGAAGAAATTCGCTTTAATCGTTTTAATAAAAGTTTACGAAGGATCGAAGGCGTTTTTGCAGGTATTAATTGTAAATTTCGGTCTGACCGTCGGTTTTAAAATAAGCGGCTGTCGAAAGTTTTAGTTGCGTATCGAATATTTTGTTTAATTCAGATCAGAAAGTAAATTAATATTAAAGGCTACGATCGCTAATAATATTTTTTAAAAGGCCAAAATACTTATATACGTAGAATATATATAATTTAGCGAAGCTTCGAACGTCGATATTTTTGTAACAGAAAATCGAAATAGCTTATTTGGAAAAGCGATTTATTATTACGAATACGTTATCGTAACCGTGTTTGTTTTTGTTAAAATTGCAAAAGTTTATTATAACGTGCTTTTAAAAGTGGTTAGGAACGGAAAAAGGCTAAAAGAGGCCGGGGCGCTTATTTTTTAAAATAAAACTTTTTCGATAAGCGTAGCAGTTGCGATAGTATTATTTTACGAAGATTATTATACTTCGCTAATAATATTGGTCCGAAAGCAATTGCGTAGTTTTGCGAGCGCTGGAATAAGCGGTAGAAATTTGATCGTGCATTTTTCGTATAAGGGTCAGACGAAAATAATCGACGTTTGGTATTATTAGGCGACCGTAATATAGCAGCAGGTCGCGTTTAAATGTATACGGAATGTTGTTATCGTTTTTTCGTAGCGTTTCGTACAGTTTTTTTTCGGAGGGTTATCAGGCTGCTAGCTGTGCGATTAGCGTAGAAAAGCTGGTTAACGACACGGAGTGCGGATAAAAAATCAGCTATTTTAACGATAAAAACAGCTGTTTCGGAGGCCGTAGGCGGTCGAAATTTTTTAATTAAAAGGCGGTGATCGATCTGATCGGCTCGAAGGAGTGTTTGCAGGCGCTGGGTGCGTTTAAAGGAGTTTTGGCGGTCGAGTTCGCTTGTACGACGTATTAATGCGTTAGCTAAAGGGTTATGTTTATTTGATTTATACGTAATAAGAAAGTTGTAATCGGCGAGGAGTTCGGCCTAGCGTGCTTATCGAGCGTTTAAGGGTTTGGAAGTTATAAAATATTCCAAGGCTTTGTAATTAGTAATTATTTTGATTTGATAAATTAAGCTAACTAGTTTAATACGAAAGTTGCTTAGAAATCTTACGATTGCGAGTATTTTTTTATCGTATACGACGTAGTTTAGCTTTGCGGAAGCTATGGTTTTGCTGAAATAAGCGATTGGAAATTAGTCGTCGTTATAAAATTGCGAAAGCACAAAAGCTATTACGCCGTCGAAAGCGTTAGTTTTTAATATGCAAGGAAGGTTTTGCTTGTAATATTGTAGAATTGGTGCAGTAGTAAAGGCTAATATAAAAAGGTCGAAACTTTTTTGACATTTAGAAATAAAATTGAAAGAAACGTTAGCTTTGGTTAAATAAATTAAAGGTTTTGCAATTATACTATAGTTTCGAATAAAACGTCGGTAAAAGTTATAAAAACCAAAAAAGTTTTGTATATTTTTTATAATAGTAAAAGGTTTTTAATGAGCGACTACGGAGATTTTCTTTGAATTTATTTTTAGGTTTTTAGTCGAGATAATAAAGTTTAGATAACGGATTCGTATAACGTTGAATTTAGATTTCCGAATATCGGCTTGTAATTTAGCGTTAGCGAGCTTTTAAAATATTTTGCGAACGTATATAACGTGTTTCAAAAAGTCGAACGAATAAATAAAAATGTTATTTAAATATGCAATACAAAAATCGTTTAAATAATCGAAGAAAACGTCGTTTATATAACGTTGATAAATTGCGGGTTTATTAATAAGGCCAAAAGGTAGTATTTTGCATTTATAAGCGCCGTAACGCGTACGAAACGTCGTTAGTTTTTTACTAGCGGAGTCCATTCGAATTTTGTAAAAGGCTTAACGAATATCGAGCTTCGTAAAGATTCGCGTTTTCGAGAGATAAGCAAAGGTTTTATCGATAAAAGAGAGGGGGTAGCGATTTTTACGAATAATATTATTAAAAGCTCGATAATCGATATAAAAACGCAGTGAACCGTCGGGTTTTTTAGCGAAAAGCATTGGAGCAGCAAAAGGAGCGGTGAAAGGTTCGATGAAATTTTTGTTAAAGTTGTTTTGCAGATAGGTTTTAATAATCTCGAGCTTTAGAATCGATATTTTATATAAAAAAGTGTATTTCAGCTTTTTTTTATTTATAATAAGCTCGATTTTATAGTCGTAGGGCCGGTGAAAAGCTAGCTCGTTATTGGCGGCTTTAGAAAACACGTGTTCGAGGTTTTTGTACTCCGGGAGAAAAGATTCGAGAAAAAGTTTATTCGAAATTAGCTTTGCTAAGCTGGTTAAAAAGGTCGAAATCGATATTTTATTGGTTTTGAAACGTTCGAAAAAACTGTGAGATTGGGTTTTGAAAAAAATGTTATACGTAAAGTCGTTTAGTATTTTGTCGATTTCGTATAAGAAAATTGAAAACATTTCAATTGCTTTTTTTTTGAAGATTAGCTTGAAAGCGTATGCAATAATTTGGCAGATGAAAATTGAGTAAGCAGTAGATTAAAGGATTCGTTTTCGAACTGATCGTTTGAAAGGTTCAGAAAATGGCTTGTCTGAATTATCGATTATATTAAGCTGAAAGGCCATCGCGGCGAAAGCTTTTTTTCGGTCTTTGGTATAATTGTTTTTCGTAAAACGAAAAAGCTGTTTTGACGAAGGAAAAAAAGAAAAAGAAGAAATAATAAAAGGGGGATCGGCAGCTTAGGAAAATGGTATAATTTCTTATATTATTTTATTAGCGTCGCTATCGAAATTGGTATCGCGAATAAAATTCGACTTTTTCGCGTTTCGCATAACGTCGTAGGTTTGTTACAATTGGTTAAGGTTTTTGTTACGTTTTACAACGTCGTTTTAATAGCGAGATTAAATCTTTCGGGGGTGCAAATAAGAAATTTTAATACAACGAGCGTAAAAAGCTGTGGAAGAGTAAGACTTCGGCCAATAAAGCTTGCGTTTATTATAGTTTAGTAGAATTTGATGTTCGGCCAGCCAAGCTTTTTTTAAAATTATATTATGATTTCCGAGGTTGGTGATTAAGAAAAAAGTGAACGATTGTATTCGATTGTTAATAATAAGATTAAAAAGCGTAAAATATGTAATTAAATAGCTACGAGTTTTATTATATTTTTTTACAGGAAAAGGAACCGGGAAAAGTTGAATCAAAGGTTTTAAAAAGAAAAAAAAGGATTTGATTAGCGTCGAATCGATTAACGCATAACCGTTCGCTCTAGAGTCGGCGAGCGCTTTTATTTTGTACGAAAAATTATTTTTAATAAATGTAACGGAGATTATTAGTAAATCGCCACTAAAAAGCTTTCGAACGTTAAAGTAACGTATATCGCGCAATACGCTTAAAAAAAAGGCTTTGCTTAGGCTTGAGCGTTTTTTCGATTGGCGGGAAAGCTTTCGATTTTTTCGTATGCGTTTTGAAAGTCGTTTGAAAAAGGGTTTTCGTTTTTATTATTATTATTAAAAAGCGAATTTTCGGCCGGTTCGATTTCGTTTATATTTATTAGCTTAGGAAGGCTTTTGGATGGAACCGAGGATCGGTTCGTAAAAGGTCGTGCAGATTGGCCTCGAACTTTTTAATATGGAATAAAAAACGAGCGTTGTCGTTGGTTCGATCGAAAAGAAAGAACGCTAAAAGGGGCGTTTTGGCGTAGAGAAGAAGGAAAAATAAAGGGCTGAGGAGGAGCTTATAAAGTATTTGAACGATTTTCGTACGTACGATTTGACTCGTAGTACGCTTTGGTTGAGGATTTACTATTTTAATAAGTGGTAGATTTGGTTAAAAAGCGATTCGCGTATAAAATTCGTTTAGCCAATTGATTTTGTTTTTCTTAACGGACGGCGGTGAGCTAATTTTTAAAAGTCGTTGTACGCGCTTATTCCAAATGCAGCTTTTTTCGTAAACGCTTTAGTATTTTGTCGCGAAGGGCGTTTCGAAGCTGTTTGTTAGTTCGTATTTAAGCGTTCGCTGCGAAAGTGAAGAATCGCAGATAAAATTGCCAAAAGTCGTCGTGCGTATTTATTGCAAGCATTTTAAACTCGTTTTCCGCCTTCTGAACGTTTGAAAAGTCGGCCAGGAAATCGGCGACCTTTTTTATTAATTTTTCGGAAAGTGTAAGATCGGAACGGTTTAAAATACGCGGGATCAGAAACTTTTTTGCTACGCTTTCGGTTTAATCGAATATGTAATTTTTGCGGAATCGATCGCTAGCGAAATAATCGTGGTAAAGTTCGAGGTTGTCGAGAATTTTAGTTTTTTAATGGCGTGCTTTGTAATTTTTACTATTATTTAGCTTAAATTTAAGGTTCGGAACGCGTTTTATACGAGCTAGTCGAAAGTTAGCAGATAAATAGGAATTATAGCGTTTAAAAAGCGCGCTAGGGTTTTGGCCGTTAAAAGAAGATTTAAAAAAAGTTCGCGAAAAGCGTGGAGGTTGGTTTGCAGCGTTTATTGGTTAAAATAAGACGTTGCGAGGAGAAGGAAGAGTAGCAGATTCGCGACTGGCAGAAGCACGTTCGATAGATTTTATTAAACGCTTTGATTAAGGGGTCTGTCGCAATCGCATAGCTTTCAGAAGTTGTCGTTTACGCTTTTGCGCTTTTTTCAGTTGATTTTGCAAAAGTTTCAACTGAACGCTTTTAGCGCTAGGCTGGGAGGTGGCAGGCGAAGTGGTTGGCGCTCTGCTTTTTTTTTTGTTTTTTTTCCTTGGGGGGAGGATTGTTTTTTAGAAGAAAAAGCTTTTGGGGGAGGCTGATTTTTCGCTGATTGAAAGGAGGGAGGTTGTGGTGTAGTAGCAGGAGCTGAAAAGCTCTGCTGAGGGGGAGATCGTTGAACAGGTGTTATTCTTCGCGAAGTGCGGAAATAGGCCTTTTTACGACCGGTCGATCACTTTGGTATGATTCGTGAGGAATTCGAGGGGAGAGATAGTTTACGCCGTTGTTAGCGTAGAAAAAGAGTTGTTGATAATGTAACGATTTAATTAGTCGAAGGGCTGGGAGATTAGTTAACTGGTCGCCGTGTTTATATAGTATGAAAAACGAGCTTTTGGTTTTGTAACAACAAAGATATTCATTTAGAATTAACAATTGCAGAAGGCAGAAGTTGCTAAGGGGAGAGAGTCTTATATACATGATAGTCTCCATAGTTGATGGGGAGACTTATCAGGAGACCAGGGAGCTTGCAGCTATACGTAGTTGCTGGGGAGCTTGCAGCTATACGTAGTTGCTGGGGTGACACGAGAGGTGGCAACAGAGTGAATCGTCATAATATATCTCAGAAACGTTTGAAATTACGGTTAGGCAATTCTGAACCGTGCGAAGTTTAAAACGCGAAAATCGCTTTTTTGTTTAAAAATAACAAATCGAATATTAGTTCGTACGCTTCGACCGCTGCGCTCGGTTTTTTTAAATTAAATCTTTTTTAATCAAACGCTTGGCGAAAACTTATTTTTTTAATTTTACGCTTTATAATTATAATAATTACAATTTGCGGCTTTTTATTAAAAATAATAAAAAAATGGTTGTACGTATATTAGCCTAAGCTACGAAATATCGAAACCGTAAATTATATAATAATATTATATCAATTTAGTTAATTTACTAAAAAATAAGTTTTTTAATACGCTATTTAAATGTCTGAACGCAATCTTATTTTATTTAATTCTTTTAGAGAACACAAAGACTTTTTTAATAGCTCTTTTATTAAAAACGATTTTTTTTATATTAAAGATTTTTAATTTGCAATTTTAAAAAACATTTATTTATTTAATTTAAATTTTACTAATATTTTCGCTAATATTATGGATAACGACGCTTTTCGCTTTTTCATGCGAGGCCGCATGCCTTTTTTTGGCTTCTTTGGTACATTTTTATTTAATAGCGCTAATATTACCGATTTTATCGAGAAATATAAAAAAACCTGCGAAGATTTCGGAGTTTTTAAAACTGAGATATTCGACAAATTCTTTTGCTATTATAATTTAATTATTAAAAATATTATTAAATCGATAAATAAATAAAAGGCTATTAAGATTCGAAACTGGCGCAAGTTAATTAAAGCTTTGAAATCGGAATTCCGAAACCACGATCGCTAATAAATTCGCGATATTATCGCTTTTTTTAAACAGTTTGTTATAACAATTCGCTAAGCCAAAAAACTTAAAGCTTATTATCGTACTTATACGAAAGTTTTTAACGTTTTCGTTAATAAAAAAGTTTTAAACGAAATTAAACAAAAAAGATTGTTTTTACTTGGTTTTTCAACCAGCATTTGTAACAAAACTATTAAGCATTTTAAGATTAATAAATAAGATTTTGAAATTTTCGATTAATATTTCAAATTTGTAAAATTCGTTTTTAAACAAAACCAAAGCGAACGTATTATCGAGGCTATAGATTTAAAGAAATTTCTTTTTTTTATTTATAAAAAAAACGTGAAAGCTTTAATGCAGAAATATGTTTAGCCGCTAAAAGTTACCGAAATCGCTAAAAGATAATTAATTATTATATTATTTAATCGTTTTGCAAAATTTATAAGCTTAAAAAAACTTAATAAAAATATCGAAATTTTCGTGTTAAAATTTACCGATATTAAAATTTAAGGATTTCAGAGCAAAGTCGAAGGTTTTATATAATAACAAAAAAAACTTTTTTACGTTAATTCGAATAATAAAAACGATTAAAATAGCTTTTATAATAATTATTCTTTTTAAAATGCGCGAAGCGATTAATTTCGCCAAGCCATCGTAAAAATAATAGCTGCCTAATAGCAATCTTTTCGTGCTAGCGATTAAAATCAGCGAAATATTAATTATAATAACGATTATTAAAGGAAAAAAAAAAACTAACGCGAAAACCAGAATCGCGGCTATTAAAATAATAAAAGTAATTATTAAAAAAAATCCCGTGGTTTTAAATGTGAATTTTATAATAACAAAGAAATTTACTGCGAAAAACCTTATATTCGCTTAGAATGCAAAGCATTTAATTTCTGTATAAATAATGGTATTTGTTATATTAATAAATACGAAGCGATTTGCTTCGGACTGACGAAAACAAAAATAAACTTTTTTAACAAAGCTGAGAATTAAAGCTGGTTAAATACTATTCGTTTAAAAGTAAAAGGTACGAAATAGAACGATTGTTTGAAAAACAGAAAAAATACAAAAACGATTTTTACTAATAAAAAAAAAAATATTTCAAAAAGCGTATTAATTAAAAAAAAAATTTTTATCTTAAGCGTAAATAAAATTTAAATATATAAATAAAAAACAAATATATATATTACTAATGCAAATATCGCATTTGCAAATATTATAATTATATAATTAAGCCAGCGAATTATAAAAAAGCAAAATGCTTTTGTTTTATTTGCCAAACCGACTGGTATAAAAAAAAACGTTAGAATCGAAAAGGAAAAAGATTTTGAAATTCGAAAAAAAACCGATGAAATTATTAGAAAAACGCTTATAATAGAAAAAATTAACGACGATATAAAAAATATCGATACCGATATTCCGGTTTAAATTATTCAAAAAGTACCAGCTTCTAAACGCTTATTATTAATGCGAAGCGAAAAATAAATCGATAAATATATCAGCTTCGAAGCCGTCGACGAAGCTATTAAAAAAATTATAAAACAAAAAATTAAATTGAAATTCAGCGATTTATTTAGCATAGAAAAAAGATTCGATAAAATTATTAACAAACAAATTCCTGTATTAAAAAAAAACGAAAAAATCGAAATTATTCGAAAAAAAAAACGATTTCGAATTAAAAAAAAATCAAAAAAAATTTATAATATCGTAATTAATTTAGCCGATAAAAAAAAATCTTCGGAAAAAATCAGCCTTTTAGCTTTCGTTATAAAAACCCAAAAGTCAAAACGACGAAACTGCTTTTATACGGCTATAAAAGCGCTAAAAATAAAAATAATATTTAAGAAAAGTACGACCGCTTTCGCTTTATTCGATAATAGAGCCGAAATTAATTGCATAAACTAAAAACGGCCGAAGCCAATAGTATTTCGATTATTACCGATAAACGAATAATTTATATTATCGTTAATAGAAATACGATTGAGTTTAATAAAATTGTACGAAATATAAAAATCGACGTTAAAAGTATTATTATTTACGAAAACTTTTTAATAATAAAAAAATGCTTTTATTTTATTATTTTTGAAATGTTTTGAATTTTAAAAAGTTTCGTCAGTTTCAAATACACCGAAAACGGCCAGATGAAAGCTTTTTTCTGAAACTGGAACCGGTTTTTTTAAGGTTAAATCACCGTCGTCGGCGATAAGGTTTTTTTAGTCGACGTTTTATCGGAAAACGAATAGCCGGCTTTGGTTTTAGAACAAACGCTGAGCTATAATAACATTTGGAAAATATTCGGTTAAAAACATTTACGTCGCTAATCGAAATAGCACCGCGAATAAAATTAGCTAATATTAATATTTTTAGCTATTAATTCGGAAATAAAAGTTTCGAAGATTTCGTTTTTATATTAAATAACCCCGATTTACATATTTTATTTTTTTGTATTAATATCAGCATTTTTTATAAGCGTAAAGCTGATAAAATACGATTTGTAAATTTTGGCGAATCCGGTGGAAATATTTTCGGAAAAATAAACGATTAATTTAAAAAAAATAAAATAATAAAACTTTTTTAATTAATTACTAGCGAATTCGAAAAACTTATTACCGGCCGATTTTCCAGCTTATTATTTAACAGCCGATTTACAAAAAAACGATTTAATAATTTAGCAATCGAAACCTAATTTTTGCTAAAAAAAAAAAAGGTTTTATACGAAGTTTTACGCAACCGCGAAAAAGCTATAACTTTCGATTTTACCAAAATAAGCTAATTTAGCTTTAACGTTACGTTATATCGATATTAAAACCGTGTTTTATAAAGCTTGGCAAAAAAAGATCTTTTTAGTTTTTAGAGCCTTTTAGGATAAAATAGTCGAAATGCTAAAAAAACGAATTAAGCAAAAAATCTTCGAATTCTGCCACGGCTTATATAAAAACAAATAATTTATTATAGCGAAAAAAAAAAAAATTATTTACAGATTTATTATCGTAATTATCGAAATAAATAAAATAACGATACGAAACGCTAACGTGCCATTTAACGTCGATTAATTTTCGAACGAATTCGTAAAACTAACGATCGTTTTTTTTTTCGATTTGTTTTTCGGCTACGATTATTTAGTATTTAATCTACGATTTAAAAATATAACGGCAATTTAAATTTCAATCGGTTTATTACGTATAACGAAAATACTTATAAAAGCTATTAATTCAGTCGCTTAATTCGTGAAAATCGTATATAAAGTTTTTATAATTTGCATTTCTGATATTATTTTTTTTTACGTTAACGACGTTGAAATAAAAGGCTTTAAATTATATTATAATAATAAAAAAATTCTTTTTGAAATTCGACGTTATATAATAAAATATATTTAAAATATCGATAAAATTATGATTTGCTTCGAAAAAGCTAAAACTATTATTGGCCTTCGATTAAAATTTTGTATGCCCGAAATAAATATCGTCGGTTATATAATTAATAACGCTAGCCGCCACCCTTAATAAAAGAAAATTAAAAAGATTTGCGAATAAAAAAAATATAAAAATATTACCGAAGCCAAAGCTTTTATTAGCGTTGTGATTTATTATCGTAATTAAATTAAAAACTTTTTTTAAAAAGCTACACTTATTTACGCTACGATAAAAAAAAAAATCGATTTCGTTTAAAAGAAAAGCAGAGCAAAGTTATAAAAGTTTTTAAAAACGACCTTTTATCGGCCTTATCGCTTATACGGATCGATTACAATCCAAACGCAGAAAAAATTATTTTAATTATCGACGCTAATATTTTCGGTTAAAAAGCTGTATTGCAACAAATCGATAAAAACAAAAAACGATATTTTTTACGATTCGAAAGCGGATTATAATTTTTCGCAAAAGTACGCTACGATGCTATTAAACGAAAATGCCGAGGCGCTTTTAAAATAATAAAAAAAATAAAAAGCGAATTGTACGGCGTATATTTTATTTTAAAAACAAACGCAAAAATCCTTATCGATTAATTAAATAAAAAAGCTAATAATTTATTAAAAGCGCTCGTTATCAATTAAATAATTTGAATGCGATTTATAAATTTCGAAATCAAACATATTAAAAAGATAATTAATATAGCGGCAAACGGCTTTTCGAAACGAAAACGCTTTTATTTATTTGATTTCGCTAAATAAAGCGAATAAAATATCGATAAATAAATCGCTAACGAAATCGGCTGTTTCGCTATTTGCGCTTTGGGTTTTATAGAGCCAAAACCATTCGCGTTGTTATTTCGGCTGGCACCGCGAATGAAAAATATTAATTTTCGGGCCGAAAAAGCATTCGCGTTATTATTTCGGCTGGCACCGCGAATGGATTTAACCGAAAATAATCGAAATAAACCGATTAGCGATAAAAATAAATTTTTGATCGATAATTACGAAACCGAAGATTTTTATTTAATCGTATATTATTTAATTATTTTATTTAAACTATTTAGCGTGCTAAATTATTAATTTAAATTATTTAAAAACCAGGCTTTCGATTATATTTTAGCCGACAGAAAATTATATAAAATAAAAAATAATATATATTAAAAACGCTTAATAATAAATAATAAAGCCGATAAGTTTTAAATTATAAAAAAAGCCTACGAAAAAGTATTTTATAAAAAAGCTGAAGTTATTTATTATCGAATTAAAAACGATTTTTAATAGAAAAAATGCTTCGAAGATTGCAAAATTTTCGTTAAAAATTGCATTTTTTGCTAAAAACGAAAGCCTGGCCGAAAAAAAAACTTATTATATCCGACGTAGTCTTTTGAAATTTAAAAAAAAATTAATTTCGATATTATACGCGTATTAATTACCGATCGCGGTTATATATGCTTCGTATTCGTTATTAACGATTTATTTAAATGACTTAAAAAGCGATTTTTCCGAAACGTTATTTTCGAAATTATAACGACTTTTTTTTAAAAAAACGTTATATATCGATACGATTTGTTTAACAAATTAAACGTCGATAATAAATCCGAAAACAAAAGCGTTATCGAAATTTTTATAAAAAAATACGGTATTTAGCGTATTTAAATTTTAGCTTATAATTCGAAAAGCAACGGATTCGTTAAACGAAATTATAGAAATATTTTCGACGGTTTTTTAAAAGCTATTCGAAAAGGTTATAAGCGTTGATCGCGGAAATTTTCGAAAATGCTTTTTGTTATACGAATATATATATACGCTTTTATTAAAATAATTTTATTTTTTATTTAATACGGCAAAAACGCTCGATTGCTTTTGGAAATAAAATGGCTCGTATAAAAGCTTTATAACGTAGTTAAAATGAAAACGAAAGCAAATCTGTTAGCAATAAGATTTAAACAGCTAAACTACCGCGATATAAATATAAAAAAAATAATTTTAAAAAAGAAAAGATATAAAAAAGCAGCTAAGAAAATTTAAAATAAAATTAAAATTTAAAAAAAAATATTAATTAAAAAAAAAATCTGGTTTTGATTTACAACGTTTAGCGCGCTATTAATAAATCGGCCGATATTAAATTTAATTATAAATAGCTCGGATCTTATAAAATATGCGAGGCCGAATTAAATAAAAGTTATTATAAACTTACGGAATTCGATAAAACAAAACTGAAAAAAACGTTCGCCGTTAACCGGTTAAAGCGATTTTATAAAAAAAATTAGCAAATTTATTTTTTAAATTCTGATTTAAATAGCGATTTCGATTTCAACGAATCCGACGACGATTCCGACTAAAGCGATTATATTTTTAAAAAAAAAAAACTTTTTAAAAAGGTTTGAAAACAGCCGAACGATAATTCCGCTGCTAAAACCACAATTTAAATCGTAATTCCATTTATAACCGAAAAAAAAAAAATGTTTACAAAATTGTTTACTAACTGTTTTATTGTTTTTATTATTTATTGTTTTTTTTTTTTATTATATACTGTTTTATTGTTTTTGTTTTGCTTTATTTATATATAATTTAATCGTTTTGTTTTATATATATTATTTATTTTTAAAACTTTTTTTTATATTGTTTAAAACATTTATTATAATTTTTTTTTGTTTGACTGTACTTTTGTTTATTAAAACAAAAGCTTTGTATATATTTAAGCCGCATATTTGATATATTTATATTAATCGCATATTTTACGAAAATTATTTTTTATGCATTTTATTATTTGCTATTTTCTGTATTGTTTATTTTTTTCGTTATTCTGAACGAATGCTTATTTGAACAGTTATAATTTATTAAAAAAATAATATACGGATTCTCGTGGCTTTTGAATACAAATATTTTATAATTTCCGTATTTTTTTTTAATTATTTTTTAACAAATATAATACACTTTTTTGATTAACAAATCTATCGATATTATATCGTTTTTTAAGCAAAGCGTTGCTAAACCTGGCAAATTTATTTTTAATTTATTTTAGAACGGAATTATTATACGCAACTTTTCCGAATTTAAATAAATATATAATGCCGTTATTTTAAATTAATAAACAGCTTTCGTAAAAACGTTTATAAAGCAATTCGATATAATAATTGAAAACGTTAACGAATTTTTATTCGATTATAAAGATTTCGTTAAAACTGAATTCGTTCGCAAAAGTGTAACGATTCACTCTTTTGCCACCTCGTGTGTCACCCCAGCAACTACGTATAGTTGCAAGCTCCCTGGTCTCCTGGTGGGTCTCCCATCAACTGTGGAAACTATTATGTATATAAGGCTCTCTCCCCTTAGCAACCTCTGCCTTCTGCAGTTGTTGATTCTAAATGAATATCTTTGTTGTTACAGAACCAAAGGCTCGTTTCTCATACCATGTGAACACGGCGACCAGTTGACTGATCTCCCAGCCCTTCGACTGATTAGATCGTCACATTATTAACAATTCTTTTTCTACGCTGGCGACGGCGTAAACTATCTCTCCCCTCGGCAAAGCTTTTCAGCTCCTGCTACTACACCTCAACCTCCCTCCTCCTCTCAATCAGCGAAGAAGCAACCTCCCCCAGAAGCTTTTTTTTCTGAAAAACAGTCCTTCCCCCGAGGAAAAAAGAACAAAGGAAAAGGCAGAGCGCCAACCATTTCGCCTGCCATCTCCCAGCCTAGCGCTGAAAGCGTTCAGTTGAAACTTTTGCAAAATTAACTGAAAAAAGCGCAAAAGCGTAAACGACAATTTTTAAAAGCTATGCGATTGCGACAGACTTTTTAATTAAAGCGTTTGATAAAATCTATCGAACGTGCTTCTGCCAATCGCGAATCTGCTGCTTCTCCTTTTTTTCGCAACGTTTCATTTTAACTAACAAACGTTGCAAACCAATCTCCACGTTTTTCGCGAATTTTCTTTGAATTTCCTTTTGACGGCCAAAACTCTAGCGCGCCTTTTAAACGCTATGGTTCCTATTTATTTGCTGATTTTCGACTAGCTCGTATAAAACGCGTTTCGAATTTTAAGTTTAAACTAAATAATAATAAAAATTACAAAACACGCCATTAAGAAACTAAAGTTTTCGATAATCTCGAACTTTACCACGATTATTTCGCTAGCGATCGATTTCGTAAAAATTATATATTCGATCAGACCGAAAACGTAGCAAAAGAGTTTCTGATTCCGCGTATTTTAAACCGTTCCGATTTTACATCTTCCGAAAAATTAATAAAAAAGATCGCCGATTTCTTGGCCGACTTTTTAAACGTTTAAAAAGCGGAAAACGAATTCAAAATGCTTGCAATAAATACGCACGACGATTTTTAGCGATTTTACCTGCGATTTTCCATTTTCGCAGCGAACGTTTAAATACGAATTAACAAACAGCTTCGAAACGCTTTTCGCGATAAAATACTAAAGCGTTTACGAGAAAAGCTGCATTTGGAATAGGCGCGTACAACGATTTTCAAAAATTAGCTTACCGCCGTCCGTCAAAAAAAACAAAATCAATTAGTTAAACGAACTTTATACGCGAATCGCTTTTTAATCAAATCTATTATTTATTAAAATAGTAAATCCTTAACCAAAGCGTATTACGAATCAAATCGTACGTACGAAAATCGTTTAAGTGTTTTATAGGTTTTCTTTCAACCCTTTGTTCTTTTTCTTTTTCCACGCCAAAACGCCCCCTCTGGCGTTTTTTTTTTTCGATCGGATCAACGACAACGCTCGTCTTTTATTTTATATCAAAAGGTTCGAGGCCAATCTGTACGATTTTTTACGGGCCGACCTTCGGTTCTATCCAAAAGCCTTTTCAGGCTGATAAATGTAAACGAGGTCGAGCCGGCCGAAGATTCGCTTTTTAATAATGGTAATAAAAACAAAAACCCTTTTTCAAACGATTTTTAAAACGCATACGAGAAAATCGAAAGCTTTCTCGCCAGTCGGGAAAACGCCCAGGCCTAAGCAAAGCCTTTTTTTTAAGCGTATTACGCGATATACGTTATTTTAACGTTCGAAAGCTTTTTAATAGCGATTTATTAACAATCTCCGTTATATTTATTAAAAATGGCCTTTCGTACAAAATAAAAGCGCTCGCCGACTTTAAAGCGAACGGTTATGCGTTAATCGATTCGGCGCTAATTAAATTTCTTTTTTTCTTTTTAAAACCTTTGATTCAACCTTTTCCGGCTCCTTTTCCTATAAAAAGGTATAATAAAGCTCGTGGCCATTTAATTACATATTTTACGTTTTTTAATTTTATTATTAATAATCGAATACAATCGTTATTTTTTTTTTAATTACTAATCTCGGAAATTATAATATAATTTTAAAAAAAGCTTGGCTGGCCGAACATCAAGTTCTACTAGACTATAATAAACGCAAGCTTTATTGGCCGAAGTTTTACCCCCCCATAGTCTTTTACGCTCGTTATATTAAAATCTTTTATTTGCATCTTCGAAAAATTTAATTTCGCTATTAAAACGACGCTATAAAACGTAATAAAAATCTTGACCAATTGTGACAAATTTACGACGCTATGCGAAACGCGAAAAAATCGAATTTTATTCGCGGTGCCAATTTCGATAGCGACGCTAATAAAATAATACAAAAAATTACACCATCTTTCCAAACTGCCGATTTCTTTTTTATTATTTTTTTTTTTTCTTTTTTCCTTTCGTTAAAACAGCTTTTTCGTTTTACGAAAAACAATTATATTAAAAACCGAAAAAAAACCTTCGCCGCGATAGCCTTTTAGTTTAATATAATCGATAGTTTAAATAAGCCATCTTTTGAACTTTTTAAACGACCAATTCGAAAACGAGTCCCTTAATCTATTGCTTATCTAATTTCCATTTGCCAAATTATTGCATACGCTTTTAAATTGATTTTCAGAAAAAAAGCAATTGAAATGTTTTTAATCTTTTTATACGAAATCGATAAAATACTAAACGATTTTACGTATAACATTTCTTTTAAAACCTAATCTTACAATTTTTTCGAACGTTTCAAAACCAATAAAATATCGATTTCGACCCTTTTAACTAGCTTAGCGAAGCTAATTTCGAATAAATCTTTTTTCGAATTTCTCCTCTCGGAATACAAAAACCTCGAACACGTGTTTCTAAAGCCGCTAATAACGAGCTAGCCTTTCACCGGCCTTACGATTATAAGATCGAGCTTATTATAAATAAAAAAAAGCTAAAATATATTTTTTTGTATAAAATATCGATTTCGGAACTCGAAATTGTTAAAACCTATTTGCAAAATAATTTTAACAAAAGCTTTATCGAATCTTTCACCGCTTTCTTCGCTGTTCTAATGCTTTTCGCTAAAAAACCCGACGGTTTATTGCGTTTTTGTATCGATTATCGAGCTTTTAATAATATCACTTGTAAAAATCGCTACCCCCTTTTTTTTATCGATAAAACTTTTGCTCGTTTTTCGGAAGCGCGAATTTTTACGAAGCTCGATATTCGTTAAACCTTTTATAAAATTCGAATGAATTCCGCTAATAAAAAACTAACGACGTTTCGTACGCGTTACGGCGCTTATAAATGCAAAATGCTATCTTTTGGCTTTATTAATAAACCCGCAATTTATTAACGCTATATAAACGACGTTTTTTTCGATTATTTAAACGATTTTTATATTGCATATTTAAATAATATTTTTATTTATTCGTCCGATCTTTTGAAACACGCTATATACGTTCGCAAAATATTTCAAAAGCTCGCTAACGCTAAATTACAAGCCGATATTCGAAAGTTTAAATTCAACGTTATTCGGACCCGTTACCTAGGCTTTATTATTTCGATTAAAAGCTTAAAAATAAATCCAAAGAAAGTTTCCGTGATCGCTTATTAAAAGCCTTCTATTATTATAAAAAATGTACAAAGCTTTTTTGGTTTTTGTAATTTTTACCGACGTTTTATTCGAAACTACGGTATAATTGCAAAACCTTTGGTTTATTTGACTAAAGCTAACGTTCTTTTCAATTTCATTTCTAAATATCAGAAGAATTTCGACCTTTTTATACTAGCTTTACTATTGCACCAGTTTTATAATATTACAGGCAAAATCTTTCCTGCATATTAAAAACTAACGCTTTCGACGGCGTAATAACTTTTATGCTTTCGCAATTCTATAGCGACGATTGGCTTTTAGTCGTTTATTTTAGCAAAACCATAGTTTTCGTAAAGTTAAATTACGTCGTATACGATAAAAAAATGTTCGCAATCGTAAAATCTCTAAGCAATTTTCGTGCTAAACTAATTAATTCAGTTTATTAAATTAAAATAATTATTAATTATAAGGTTTTAAAATACTTTATAACTTTTAAGCTTTTAAACGTTCGATAAGTACGCTGGGCCGAGCTTTTCGCCGACTACAACTTTTTTATTACGTATAAACCAGGTAAACACAACTTTTTGGCTAACGTATTAATACGTCGTACGAGCGAACTCGACCGCCAAAACTTTTTTAAACGCATTCAGCGCTTGCAAACTCTTTTTCGAGCCGATCAAATCGATCACCGCTTTTTAATTAAAAAACTTCGATTTTCCACGGCCTCCGAAACAGCTGTTTTTATTGTTGAAATAGCTGATTTTTTATTCGCATTTCGTGTCGTTAATCAGCTTTTTCACGCTAATCGCATAATTAGCAGCCTGATAGCCTTTCGAAAAAAAGCTATACGAAACGCTACGAAAAGAAACGACGCTAATAACACTTCGTATATATTTAAACGCGATCTGCTGCTATATTACGGCCGCCTAATAATACCAGACGTCGATTATTTTCGTTTGGCTTTTGTACGAAAAATGCACGACCAGATTTCTACCGCTTATTTCAGCGCTCGCAAAACTACGCAATTGCTTTCGAACCAATATTATTAGCGAAATATAACAGCTTTCGTAAAATAATATTATCGCAACTGCTACGCTTATCGAAAAAGTTTTGTTTTAAAAAATAAACGTTCCGGCTTTTTTTAATCTTTTTTTGTTCCTGACCATTTTTAAAAGCACGTTATAATAAACTTTTGCAGCTTTAACAAAAACAAACACGGTTACGATAACGTATTCGTAATAATAAATCGCTTTTTTAAGCAGGCTATTTCGATTTTTTGCTATAAAAATATCGATATTCGAAACTTCGCCAAATTATATATATTTTACGTATACAAATATTTTGGCTTTTCAAAAAGTATTATTAGCGATCGTGGCTTTTAGTATTAATTTATTTTCTGGTCTGAATTAAACAAAATATTCGATACGCAATTAAAGCTTTCGACAGCCGTTCATTTTGAAACCGACGGTCAGACCGAAATTTATAATTAATATTTGCAAAAACGCTTTCGACCTTTCGTAAACTTTTATTAAAACGATTGGAACGAATTTCTTTTAATAATGGATTTCGCTTAAATAATTCTTTTTACGAAAGTTTAAATGGCTTTTCACCTTTTGAAATTGTATACGATTACATTTTTTATATCAATTGGAATTGAAAGCTCGATACTTTTTTTTTTTCTAACTTTTTATACAAATTAAACGCAAACGAAGCTCGTGCGTACGCTCGTCGTCATTACGACGCTTGGAACTTCGCCAAATCGCACTTTTAATAAGCCTACGATAAAATAAAAAAAAATGCGAATAAATTTCGCCGCGCGAACGATTTTAACGTTGGCGACTACGTATGGCTCGATATGCGCCTATTTCCGACCTTTCGGCCCTTCCGCAAGTTCGACAATCTTATAAACGGCCCTTTCAAAATTGTAATTAAAATTTTCGATAACGCTTTTAAACTAAACCTTTTTAATATTATAAACATACACCCAGTTTTTTACGCTAATCGATTGCGTAAAACAGCTGACGACGCGCTTCCAGATCAGATTAATTCAGCCTTTGAACTTATTAATATAACTGGTAAGCTTAAATACGAAATCGAAAAATTAATCGCTTATCGAATACAACGAAAAACCCTTTAATACAAAGCTTTTTGAATAAGCTTAAATAAAAATCTCACGTAGTATCCCGCGTTTGATTTTATATACGCTCCTCTGAAAATGCGCGACTTTCATTTGGCGTATAAAAAGCTCCCCGGTCCTTTTGCAAAACTTGTAGACTGGCTGAAGGCGTATTCCGAAGGTTTGGACTCGTACGATCATTTGGATAGCGACGTACCAATGGATAAAAGCTCGAGGGCGCGCTTTTTCGGACGGGGAGGTAGTGTGACGATTTATTCTTTTGCCATTTCGTATGTTATCCCAGCAACTACGTATAGTTGCAAGCTTCCTGGTCTTCTGGTGGGTCTTTTATCAATTATGGAAACTATTATGTATATAAGGCTCTCTCCTCTTAACAATCTCTGCCTTTTGCAGTTGTTGATTCTAAGTGAATATTTTTGTTGTTACAGAACCAAAGGCTCGTTTCTCATACCATATGAACACGGCGACCAGTTGACTGATCTCCCAGCCCTTCGACTGATTAGATCGTTACAAAAAGCTTTGATTACGATAAATTTTTACTAAATTACGACAACGTTTTAAAAGCTTTCGCCGAAGCACGAAAAGCTCGAAATAATAATAAAAAAATAATAAACCGAATTTTGCGCTTTTTGCTAAATTAACGAAAAAAAAATATTTAAAAATACATTTTTAATAAAATCACCGGTATTATTTTATTTCGGCATTTCGCTCGCTTTTTCGAAACCATTATTTTTACGAAAAAAAAAATTTGAATGCTAAACGCTTATATTTTTAAAGCGCAAACTTTAAAAGCTAACAATTTAAAAGTCCGCAAATTCATAGGCTTTTTTACAGCTGTTTGCAAATTAATCGACGACGTTATGCAATCGCCAAAAAAAGTTTTAATCGGCTGCGAAACCTTAAATCTGACCTTTTTTCAAAGCAAAAAACTAAGCGTCGCCAAATGCGGCATTTTTATACCGAAAGAAAAAAACGACGCTATTCCGATATTTTAAATTTACGACGACGAAAAAAACGAAAAAGCTAATATTATTTTCGTTTAGTTCGAAAAAACATACGCGGTGGCAATTAATATTTTTAAAACAGCTAAAATAACTCGGCGATTTTTATTTTTAATTATCGAAAACGAATTCGAAAACGAAACCAAAAGCGTAATAATAAATAATCGCTTATTCGAATACAAAAAACTTATTACATTTATAAAAACGATTCCGGAAAAAATAAAAACAAAAAACGTAAAAAAGCGCGCCGATATTTTCGAAATCTTTTTTATTTAAAAAAAAAACTATTTACGTTATTAACAAAAAAGACACCGCGAATAAAAACAGCCGGAAATCGACGCCGAGCTATAAGCTTTAAATTAATTAATAAAAAACGCGACGATTTTACGGAATTAAATTTAAAAAACGCCGGCATTTCGAAAAAAAAGGATTTAAACGATTTTGAATTTGACTTTTCGAAATTAAATACGCAAATATTAAAAACGCTTGCTACGTTTAAAAACGTCGTATTATTATCGCTAATATTTTAAACTTTAATAAAAGCATTTAAAATTTCGATTATTATACGATTCGACCGAAAAAGCCTAAAAAAAAATATCGAAATTATCGCGAAAAAAATTATATAAAAAATATAAAATCAAATTATTTTACTTAAAACTTTCGTTTTCGACGACGAAAAGATTTAAAAGTTTTATTTTGATATTTTTATACAAAAATCAAATAAATCCGTTAGCTTTTTTTTTTTTGCTTCGAACGAAAATTAAACTAAGCTTTTTTCGGAAAATTGCAAATATAATACGCCGAAGCAAATAAAAAAAATTTTTAAAAACGATAACCCGTTTTTACTCGAGCTTTTTTTCGCTGAAAAATTTCGATTTTTTAATTTCGTTTTTACGAATAATATTAACGCTAAAAAAAACGGCAAATTTTATTATTTTTATATGCGCTATTACGCGGCGTATTACGATTTAATTATAAAAAAAATCGACGTTATCGGCTTCGCTAATCGATTCGCTGCTATTAAAAATTCGGATTACGACGTGTTCGAAATTAATTTTAATAATTAATTTATATTCCGACGAAAAATTACGAAAATTATTTAAGCGTATATTAAGATTTATTTAGGCTACGCAAATTTTAAATCAAATTCCAAAATTTTTAACGCAATTACAAAGCTCGATTAAAACGTAAAAAAATGGAAATAACAAGTATTTCTAAAAGCCGATTTTTCTGGCCTTTTAACCGAAAGTGTTTTTTAAAATTTATCCGAACTAAGCTGCGAATTCGTTAATTACGTAAGATTTCATAACGGAAAAAACAAGCTACTGCTGTATTTTATAAAAAAAAAAGTAGCTATATACAAATATTACTTTCGATTAATTAAAATTTAAAAAGCGCTTACAGCTTTTTTCGCTAATATGCTTTACAATTTTATTTAATAAGTTTTCAAAATGCACCCCGGCCTTTATTTCGCTGCTTTAATTATCCGAAATCTTAAAAACTGCCGTTTCGTAGCATATTCTAACGTTCCGATCGCTTTAGGTTTCGCTGACCCCGACCGTATTACAATTACAAAATTCGATATCGCCGATTTTTAAAAAAAGAAAAAAATCGAAAACCTTACCGACGCTATTTTCGATTATTACGTTTTGCTTGTATTCGCATACAATTCGAAAATAATCGAAACTTATTTGTAATTACACCACGACGCCAAGCTAATTAAAACTATTTAGAAAAGCCCAGCTTTTTCGTATTTCAGCGCGTTTAAAACAATAGCCTCGGCTATTTTATCGGATTACGAAACCGAAAATTACGGAATAAAAAATAAAATAATTTCTGTCAGCTTTTCGACTAAGCAAAAGGTTTTCGTCAGATTTAAAACCTAAAAAACCGACGGCGTAATACTAATTTATTCGAACAATTATACGGCGCAAAAATACAGAAACTATTTCGAAAACGATAATTCGATAAGCAATCTGATATTATTTGTATTACGGCGAAAACAATTATAATATTTTCGATAGTTTCGATTGCAAACGACTATTTTCGAATTATTTCGAAAAGTAGTTTTTTTTATAGGCTTCGAAGCTTTTTTAAAAACATTCGTCGGCAAATAATCGTAATCCGATTTATTAGTTTTACGCGAAGCAAAAGCGTTAATCGGTTTTAATTACGACAAACTAATCGATTATTTTTACGATTTTAATACAAAACTTTTTAGCGCTTTTTGCAAAGCGTAAAACCACGTTTAAAAACTGAAATCTAATATCTACGAAAAAAAGTCGTGGAAAACATCCGTCGTAGCGATATTTAATAATATTATCGACGAAAAAACTATCAAAACGTTCGTAGATTTAAACGATATTTCGATTAATATTTTATCGAGCCATTTTTTAAAAAAGCAAAATAAATAAAATAATTTAAACGATAAGCGAAACGCTACCTTTTCGCAAAAGCCAATAGCAAAAAGGCCAAAAACGGGTTAAAAAACCGAAAAAGTATAAGATTAAAAAGTTCGGTTTTTAATTAATTGGTTTTTAAATTATATAAAATAAATTAAATTGCATTTATTAAAATTATATTTTTTTTTAATCGTAGTCAAAAACGATTACGTATATTATTTAAAACAGAATATAAAACGGTGATATTTTGTATTAATAAAAATTGATAGTTTTAGTTATAATCGAGGCATAAACCCTTCCGAGACCCTTTGCTATTAACTATTTTTAACAAATATAAAAGCAAAGCATCCTTTTAAATAATACCACAGATACGCAGTTCAATTCATACTTTCACTTATTTTTTTTTTCCTTTCTTCAGTCTTTTCTAGGAATTCCTTAGACTATTTTATTTACCGACATATGGCCGTATTAGTCTGGTTTTCCTACCTACTTTTATACTATATTCGTTTAAAATGCAAAATATTTAATTTTTATATAAATAATAATATTTGTTATATTAACAAATACGGAGCGATTTGCTTCGGACCGACGGAAGCAGGAATAGGCCCTTTTAATAAAACTGAAAATTAGAGCTGGTTAAATATTATTCGTTTAAAGGTGAAAGGTACGGAATAGAACGACTATTTGGAAAACAGAAAGAATGCAAAAACGATTTTTATTAATAAAAAAGAAAATATTCCAGAAGGCGTATTAATTAAAAAAAAAAAATTTATTTTAAGCGTGAATGGAATTTAAATATATAAATAAAAAATAAATATATATATTGCTAATACAAGTATCGCATTTGCAAATATTATGGTTGCATAATTAAGCCAGCGAATTATAAAAAAGTAAAATGCTTTTGTTTTATTCGCCAAATCGACTGGTGTGAAAAAAAACGTTAAAATCGAAAAGGAGAAAAATTTTGGAATTCGAAAAAAAACCGATGAAATTATCAAAAAAACGCTTATAATAGAAAAAATTGACGACGATATAAAAAATATCGACACCGATATTCCGGTTTAAATTATTCAGAAAGTATCAGCTTCTAAACGCCCATTATTAATGCGAAGCGAAAAATAAATCGATAAATATATTAGTTTCGAAGCCGTCGACGAAGCTATTAAAAAAATTATAAAATAAAAAATTAAATTAAAATTCAGCGATTTATTTAGTATAAAAAAAAAATTCGATAAAGTTATTAATAAACAAATTTTTATATTAAAAAAAAACGAAAAGATCGAAATTATTCGAAAAGAAAACGATTTCGAATTAAAAAAAAATCAGAAAAAAATTTATAATACCGCAGTCAATTTAGCCGATAAAAAGGAATTTTCGAAAAAAATCAGCCTTTTAGCTTTCGCTATAAAAACCCAAAAGTTAAAACGACGAAACTGTTTTTACACGGCTATAAAAGCGTTAAAAATAAAAATAATATTTAAAAAAAGTACGACCGCCTTCGTTTTATTCGATAATGGAGCCGAAGTTAATTGCATGAACCAGGAAACGGCCGAAGCTAATAATGTTTCGATTATTACCGATAAACGAATAATTTATATTATCGTTAATAAAAATACGATTAAATTTAATAAAATTATACGAAATATAAAAGTCGACGTTGAAAATATTATTATTTACGAAGATTTTTTAGTAATAAAAAAATGCTTTTATTTTATTATTTTTAAAATGTTTTGGATTTTGGAAAGTTTCGTTAGTTTTAAATATATCGAAAACGGCCAGATAAAAGCTTTTTTTTAAAATTGAAACCGGTTTTTTTAAAATTAAATTATCGTCGCCGGCGATAAGATTTTTTTAGTCGACGTTTTATCGGAAAACGAATAGCCGGTTTTGATTTTAAAATAAACGCTAGATTATAATAACATTTGGAAAATACTCGGCTAAAAATATTTACGTCGTTAATCGAAATAGCACCGCGAATAAAATTAATTAATATTAATATTTTTGGCTATTAATTCGGAAATAAAAGTTTCGAAGATTTCGTTTTTATATTAAACAAATCCGATTTATATATTTTATCTTTTTGTATTAATATTAGCATTTTTTATAAGCGCAAAGTTGATAAAATACGATTCGTAAATTTTGGCGAATCCGGTGGAAATATTTCCGAAGAAATAAACGATTGGTTTAAGAAAAATAAAGCAACAAAACTTTTTTAATTAGTTATTAGCGAATTCGAAGGATTTATTACCGGCCGATTTTCCAGCTTATTATCTGGCAGCCGATTTATAAAAAAACGATTTGATAATTTAGCAATCGGAATTTAATTTTTATTAAAAAAAAAAAAGGTTTTATACGAAGTTTTACGTAACCGCGAAAAAGCTATGGTTTTCGATTTTACCGAAATAAATCAATTTAGCTTTAACGTTACGTTTTATATCGATATTAAAACCGTGCTTTACGAAGCCTGGCAAAAAAAGACTTTTTCAGTTTTTAAAGCTTTTCAGAATAAAATAATCGAAATGCTAAAAAAACGAATTAAACAAAAGATTTTCGAATTTTGCTACGGCTTATATAAAAATAAATGGTTTATCGTGGCGAAAAAAAAAAAAAGCATTTACAGATTTATTACCGCAATTGTCGAAATAAATAAAATAACGATACGAAACGCTAACGTGCCACCTAACGTCGATTAATTTTCGAACGAATTCGCAGAATTAACGATCGCTTTTTTTTTCGATTTGTTTTCCGGCTACGACCATTTAGTATTTGATTTACGATCTAGAAATATAACGGCAATTCAAATTCCAATCGGTTTATTGCGTATAATAAAAATGCTTATAGAAATTATTAATTTAATCGCTTAATTCGTAAGAATCGTATATAAGATTTTTATAATTTGCATTTTTGATATTGCTTTTTTTTACGTTAACGATATTAAAATAAAAAGCTTTAGATTATATTATAATAATAAAAAGATTTTTTCTAAAATTCGACGTTATATAATAAAATATATTTAAAATATCGATAAAGTTATAATTTGCTTCGAAAAAGCTAAAATTATTATTGGCTTTCGATTAAAATTTTGTATATCCGAAATAAATATCGTCGGTTATATAACTGATAGCGCTGGCCGCCACTTTTAACGAAAAAAAATTAAAAAGATTTGCGAATAAAAAAAGTATAAAGATATTATCGAAGCCAGAGTTTTTATTAGCGTTATGATTTATTATCGCAATTGAATTAAGAACTTTTTTTAGAAAATTGTATTTATTTACGTTACGATAAAAAAAAAAATCGATTTCGTTTAGAAAAAAAAGCAAAGCAAAATTATAAAAATCTTTAAAAACGACCTTTTATCGGTTTTATCGCTTATGCGGATCGATTATAACCTAGACGCAAAAGAAATTATTTTGATTATCGACGTTAATATTTTCGGTTAAGAAGTTGTATTATAATAAATCGATAAAAATAAAAAACGATATTTTTTACGATTCGAAAGCGGGCTATAATTTTTCGCAAAAGCACGCTACGATATTATTAAACGAAAATGCCGGGGCGTTTTTAAAATAATAAAAAAAATAAAAAGCGAATTGTACGACGTATATTTTATTTTGGAAATAAACGCAAAAGTTTTTGTCGATTAATTAAATAAAAAAGCTAGTAATTTATTAAAAGCGTTCGTTATTAATTAAATAGCTTAGATACGATTTATGAATTTCGAAATTAGGCATATTAAAAGGATAATTAATACAACGGCAAACGGCTTTTCGAAACGAAAACGTTTTTATTTATTTAATTTCGCTAATAAAACGAATAAAATATCGACGAATAAATCGTTAACGAAATCGGCTGCTTTGTTATTTGCGCTTTGGGTTTTATAGAACCAAAACTATTCGCGTTGCTATTTCGGCTGGCAACGCGAGTGAAAAATATTATTTTTCGGGCCGAAAAAGCATTCGCGTTATTATTTCGGCTGACACCGCGAATGAATTTGACCGAAAATAATCGGGATAAGCCGATTGATAATAAAAATAAACTTTTAATCGATAATTACGAAACCGAAAATTTTTATTTAATCGTATATTATTTAATTATTTTATTTAAATTATTTAACGTATTAAATTATTAATTTAAATTATTTAAAAACCAGGCTTTCGATTATATTTTAGCCGACAAAAAGTTGTATAAAATGAAAAATAATATATATTAAAAACGCTTAGTAGTAAATAATAAAGCCGATAAGTTTTAAATTATAAAAAAAGCCTACGAAAAAATATTTTATAAAAAAGCTAAAGCCATTTATCACCGAATTAAAAACGATTTTTAATGGAAAAAATGCTTCGAAAATTGCAAAGCTTTCGTTAAAAATTGTATTTTTTATTAAAAACGAAAGCTTGGCCGAAAAAAGAATTTATTATATTCGACGTGGTTTTTTAAAATTTAAAAAAAAATTAATTTCGACGTTATACGCGTATTAATTACCGATCGCGGTTATATATGCTTCGTATTTATTATTAACGATTTATTTAAATGGCTTAAAAAGCGACTTTTCCGAAACGCTATTTTTAAAATTATAGCAATTTTTTTTTTAAAAAAACGTTATATATCGATACGGTTTATTTAGCAAATTAAACGTCGATAATAAATTCGAAAACAAAAGCGTTATCGAGACTTTTATAAAAAAATACGATATTTAACGTATTTAAATTTTAGCTTATAATTCGAAAAGCAACGGATCCGTTGAACGAGATTATAAAAATATTTTCGACGGCTTTTCAAAAGCTATTCGAAAGGGTTATAAGCGTTGGTCGCGGAAATTTTCGGAAATGCTTTTTGTTATGCGAATATATATATACGCTTTTATTAAAATAATTTTATTTTTTATTTAATACGGCAAAAACGCTCGATTGCTTTTGGAAACAAAATGGCCCGTGTAAAAGTTTTATAACGTGGTTAAAATGAAAACGAAAGCAGATCTGCTAGTAATAAGATTTAAATAGCTAAATTACCGCGATATAAATATAAAAAAAATGATTTTAAAAAAAAAAAAATATAAGAAAATAGTTAAAAAAATTTAAAATAAAACCAAGGTTTTAAAAAAAATATTAATTAAAAAAAGAAATTTGGTTTTGATTTACGACGTTCAGCGCGCTATTAATAAATCGGCCGATATTAAATTTAATTATAAATAGCTCGGATTTTATAAAATATGCGAAACCGAATTGAATAAAAGTTATTATAAGCTTACGGAATTCGATAAAACAAAACTGAAAAAAACGTTCGCCGCCAACCGGTTAAAGCGATTTTATAAAAAAAATTAATAAGTTTATTTTTTAAACTTTGATTCAGATAGCGATTTCGATTTCAGCGAATCCGACGACGATGTCAGGAACCAATATTACGTATATAAGTCAGGTGATCCGCCAAAACCCTCTGCTTCCTACCAACTTTCGAATAGCACTTTCTGCGGATAGGCCGTGGGGGCCGGATAGTATTATAAAGGCTGGAAATAATATTTAAGTAAAATATTTTATAAAAATAATTGCTAAGAAACCAGTTATTAAGATTATATTAAAAAAAATAAAATAAGGTCGGGATAGGGGCTGGAAAAGCATATTAAATAAAATTCGCCTGGTTTTTTAGGAAATACTTTTTTCGAAGGCTCCATCCTTCTTTTTGTATTTATATACGTTTTTTATTAAAAATATAAAAAATAAAAATCAGTTTAATTATCAACCCAATTTTATCTGAGTTTTATTATTTGAACTAATGTTTTTCTGCTTTTTAATTTTTATATTTTGATTTTTTTATTTATCGGAACGGCAGTTCGATATTATTAAAACAATCTTTTATTATATTATTATATTTATATCGTTATTATCGATATTATAGCTTTTCGCATTCGCAAAAAACAAGCATTTTTAATTATTTAAAAAGATTCAGTATTTTCGGCTGCTTAGAAAAACCTCGTATTATCGTTTTTTTAACGTTATCAGCTTTATTAAAAGTCGAAAATACCTTATTATTAAAGCGCGACGATTTCCTAATTTTTTTTATCGAAAAAATTATTAAAAAAGGCTACGCTTAAAACGATTCGGAAAGATTTTTTATCGAAACTTTAATTTATTTAACGGATAAACGAATTCGCGCCGAACAAAAAAAAAACGATAAACGTAAAAAAGTAAAAAAAATATAAGCTAAAATAAAATAGAAAAAAACTGAAAAAAGAATTTACGAAATAATTAAAAGATTCGAAAAAACCAAAAAACGTCGAAACGAATTTCGAAAAAAAATTAAATAATTTCAACGAAAACTTAACGCTTTCGAAAATATCGAAAAAAAGGTTTTTATATTTTTTAATACCGCCCCAATTGAAAAAAGATAAAAAATAATTTAAGCCGGCGATTATTATAAAATATTTTCGAAGCATTACGATAGTAATACTTATTAAAAACGATTTAGCATTTTTTTTAAGCATATTATATTTTTTGTAAAAAACACAGCGAATTCGAGCCGAAAAGCACTAAAAATAAAAGATTTTTTAATATATCGAAGGAAAAATACTAAAAAAGCTTAATTTTTTATTCGGCGTGTAAAGCGAAGTTTTCGCTAGAATAAAAAAGTAATATTTTATATTAATTAAAAGAAAATTAACGCCTGTGTTTTAGTTTTCGACGATAAAATAAAAAAAAAATAAACCGGATACGAACGACGTTTTACGAATATTCGAATTATATAAAACGATTTTAAAAAATAAATATTAAACTTTTTAATAAATGCGGAAAATCGAGAAATCGCGGCTTCGAATTTATACGATAAAGCGAAACAAAAAAAATATAAATTAATTAACGATTTCGTTGCTTATTTAAATAATTTCGAATAATAATTGCAAATAACAAACGATACGACTAAAAAAAAAATGCTTTTCGCAAAACTCCGATTTATTTTTCGGAAAAAAATTATTAAACGAAGCAATATTACAGTTATAAATTCGCACGAAAAATTAATATTAATCGCTCGTTGTATCGAAAATGTTAATAAAATTATCAGCGATAAAACGAAAAATAATAAACGACGAAACGAACGCAAAAAAAAAAAAAAAAAAAAAAATTTATATTTACGATTAAAACTTAAAAGCTAAAACAGATATATACCGTTTTCGATTCGAAAATACGTTACAAAAAAAAAAACGAAAGCGAGAAAACGATAATTCTAATAAAATTTTTTGAAATTTTAAAACTTTTAACAACTTTTTTTATTTTTCGAAATGCAGTCGCTGCTAAAAGAAAAGGCATCGCATAGCTAATTGTTTAAAAATCGAATATTATAAATGCAATAAAAAAAAATATATAATTTTAAACTGCTTCGAAGCTAACAAATTTAAAGATTCGAAAAAAGCTTTCGCTCGATTTTAATTTCGTCGCTGCTAACAAAATCGAGCGAAAAAAAAAGGCAGAAAATAATAATTTTAATCGAAATTAAAAAAATCACAAGCGAAACTTATACGAAACGAGTTTTTATCGATTGCGGCGCGGAAAAAAACTGCGTAATTTAAAAATTATTAATTAAATGTAAATAGAAACCAATTTAAAAACGTATTAATTTATTTACGATTGAAAAAAAAAAAAAATTATTTACGGCACGCATACGCAATTTATTCGCGCTATTAATAATTATAAAATAATTAAAAAAATATAAAGCGATTTCGTGGCTTGCGATATAAATATATTAAAAGTTTTATTTATTTTAAGGTTTTTTTAGTTGCGAAATATCGATTTCGTTATAAGCTTTCGAGCTAAATCGTAGCGATATCCAGTCGAACGCTTATAATTTAATTTCGTTATAGTCAAACGTTTTAAAAAAGAATTTAAAAAAAAGCAAGCGTTTTATATCGTTTTAAAAAAAGCTATTAAAAAATAATATTAATTATTTTTTAAATACGACGATTACGCCGACGTATTTAACGATATCGCCGCGATTATTTTAATTTTTTATTATTTTATAAAACATCGAATAAACTTCGCGGAAAAAAAAAACCTTTTTTAAAAATTAATTTATTTTTTGTCGAAATTTAAACTTATCGAATTGCGCGAATATTTCGATTCGAGCTTAAAAAAAGGCTGGATAAAAAGATTTATTAGTTTTGCCGGCGCACCGGTAATATTTATACCGAAAAAAAACGGGAGTTTACGATTATACGTCGATTATAAAAATCTAAACGCAATTACGGTTAAAAATCGAATTTTCCTATTTTTTATTAGCGAAACTTTGGATCGTTTGAAAAAAGCTAAAATATTTACTAAGCTAAATCTTATTTGGGCGTACCACCGCTTTCGAATAAAAAAGAAAAATAAATGAAAAACTGCGTTTCGCATTCGTTACGGATATTTCGAATATTACGTATTATTTTTCGGTTTTTCGAACGCATCAGCAATTTTCCAAGCATATATTAATTAAATTTTAATCGGTTTAGTAAATATTACGTATATAATTTACTTCGACGATATTTTAATATTTTTCGAAAACCTCGACGATTATATAAACGCGATAAAAAAAGTTTTCGAAAAACTTCGTATTAACAAATTTTACGGAAATCTGAAAAAATATATTTTCGATACGAATACGGTTGAGTTTTTAAGCTTCGTCGTTATTTCTACGGGAATTAAAATAGACCCAGGAAAAATAAATAATATTCGAAAATGGCCCTTTTTTATTACGTAGCGAAATATTTAAATGTTTTGGGTTTTATTAATTTTTACAAACGTTTTATTAAAAACTACGCTAAGCTTTGCCGATTTATTACAGATTTTTTAAAAGAAATGCAACGAAGAAAAATATCGGGCCTTTTTCGTTTTTTATTCGAAGCGAAGTTCGCTTTTTTATTTTCAAAAGAAAAGTTTTGCTAAATATCGATTTTACGCTATTTCGATTTTCGATTAAAAATTCAAATCGAAACAAACGCTTCGAAATTTGCTATAAGCGAAATATTATTTTAATTATTCGAAGAAAATGCAAAGGCACGTTGGTATTTTATCGTATATTATTCGAAAAAGCTTTTTTTTATAAAACAAAAATACGAAGTTTACGACGCTGAATGTGACGATTTAATTAGTCGAAGGGCTGGGAGATCAGTCAACTGGTCGCCTTGTTCATATGGTATAAGAAAACGAGCCTTTGGTTTTGTAACAAAAATATTCATTTAAAATTAACAATTGCAAAAGGCAGAAGTTGCTAAAAGGAAAAAGCTTTATATATATGAATAGTTTCCACAGTTGATAGGAAAACCCATTAGGAAACCAGAAAGCTTGCAGCTATACGTAGCTATTGGAAAGCTTGCAGTTATACGTAGTTGCTGGGGTAACACGAAAGGTAGTAATAAAATAAATCGTTATATTATTTCTCCGTCCGAAAAAAGCGTGCTTTTAAGCTTTTATTTATTGGTACGTTATTATCCAAATAATCGTACGAATTTAAACTTTCGGAATACGCTTTTAGCCAGTTTATAAGTTTTGCAGAAGAACCGGAGAGCTTTTTATGCGTTAAATGAAAGTCGCGCATTTTCAGGGGAATATATATAAAATTAAACGCGGGGTACCACGTAAGATTTTTATTTAAGCTTATTTAAGAAGTTTTGTATTAAAAGGTTTTTCGCTGTATTCGATAAGCGATTAATTTTTCGATTTCGTATTCAAGCTTATCAGTTATATTAATAGATTTAGGAATTGGATTAATCTGATCTGAAAGCGCGTCGTCAGCTGTTTTACGCAATCGATTAGCGTGGAAAACTGAATGTACGTTTATAATATTAGGGAAGTTTAATTTAAAAGCGTTGTCGAAAATTTTGGCTACAATTTTAAAAAGGCCGTTTGTAGAATTGTCGAGCTTGCGGAAAGGCCGGAAGGTCGGAAATGGACGCATATCGAGCCAAACGTAGTCGCTAACGTTAAAATCGATCGCGCGGCGAGATTTATTTGCGTTTTTTTTTATTTTGTCGTAGGTTTATTAAAAATGCGATTTGGCGAAGTTTCAGGCGTCGTAATGGCGGCGAGCGTACGCACGAGCTTCGTTTGCGTTTAGCTTATATAAAAGGTTAGGGGAAGGGAAAATGTCGAGTTTTCAATTTTAATTAATATAGGAAGTGTAATCGTATATAATTTTAAAAAGTGAAAAGTCATTTAGATTTTCGTAAAAAAATATTATTTGAGCGAAATTTATTATTAAAAAAAATTCGCTTTAATCGTTTTAATAAAAGTTTACGAAAGGTCGAAAGCGTTTTTGCAGATATTAATTGTAAATTTCGGTCTGACCGTCGGTTTTAAAATAAGCGGTTATCGAAAGCTTTAGTTGCGTATCGAAAATTTTGTTTAATTCAGACCAAAAGATAAATTAATACTAAAAGTTACGATCGCTAATAATACTTTTTGAAAGGCCAAAATACTTGTATATATGAAATATATACAATTTAGCGAGACTTCGAACGTCGATATTTTTATAGCAAAAGATTAAAATAGTTTGTTTGGAAAAGCGATTTATTATTACGAATACGTTATCGTAATCGTATTTGTTTTTGTTAAAATTGCAAAAGTTTATTATAACGTGCTTTTAAAAATGGTTAGGAACAGGAAAAGGCTGAAAAAGGCCGGGGCGCTTATTTCTTGAAATAGAACTTTTTCGATAAGCGTAGCAATTGCGATAGTATTATTTTACGAAAGCTATTATATTTCGTTAATAATATTAGTCCGAAAATAATTGCGTAGTTTTGCGAGCGCTAGAATAAGCGGTGGAAATTTGGTCGTATATTTTTCGTATAAAGGTTAAACGAAAATGATCGACGTTTAGGATTATCAGGCGACCGTAATATAATAACAAGTCGTGTTTAAATATATACGAAGTATTATTAGCGTCGTTTTCTTTCGTAGCGTTTTATATAGCTTTTTTTCGGAAGGCTATCAGATTGTTAGCTGTGCGATTAGCGTGGAGAATTTAATCAACGATACGAAATGCGGAAAAAAGATTAGCTATTTCAACGATAAAAACAGCTGTTTCGGAGGCCGTGAAAAATCGAAGTTTTTTAATTAAAAGGCGGTAATTAATTTAATCGGCTCGGAAAAGAGTTTGCAGGCGCTAAGTGCGTTTAAAAAAGTTTTGGCGGTCGAATTCGCTTGTACGACGTGTTAGTACGTTAGCCAAAGGATTGTGTTTATTTGATTTGTACGTAATAAAAAAGTTGTAGTCGGCGAAAAGCTCGGCCCAGCGTATTTGTCGAGCGTTTAAAAGTTTAAAGATTATAAAATACTTTAAAGCTTTGTAATTAATAATAATTTTAATTTAATAAACTAAGCTAGCTAGTTTAATACGAAAATTACTTAGAAATTTTACGATTGCGAGTATTTTTTTATTATATACGACGTAGTTTAGTTTTGCGAAAGCTATGGTTTTGCTAAAATAAGCGATTGGGAGCCAGTCGTTATTATAAAATTGCGAAAGCATAAAAGCTATTACGCCGTCGGAAACGTTAATTTTTAATATATAAAAAAGGTTTTGCTTATAATATTATAAAACTGGTGCAATAGTAAAGGCTAGTATAAAAAGGTCGAAATTCTCCTGACATTTAGAAATGAAATTGTAAAAAACGTTAGTTTTGATTAAATAAATCAGAAGCTTTGCAATTATATCGTAGTTTCGAATAAAACGTCGATAAAAATTACAAAAACCAAAAAAGCTTTGTATATTTTTTACAGTAGTAGAAGGCTTCCAGTAGGCGACTACGGAAACCTTTTTTAAATTTATTTTTAAATTTTTAATAAAAATAATAAAGCTTAGGTAACGGGTCCGAATAACGTTAAATTCAAATTTCCGAATATCGGCCTGTAATCCAGCGTCAGCGAGTTTTTGGAGCATTTTACGAACGTATATGGCGTGTTTTAAAAGGTCGGACGAATAAATAAAAATATTATCTAAGTATACAATGCAAAAATCGTTTAAATAATCGAAAAAAACGTCGTTTATATAGCGTTGATAAATTGCGAATCTATTAGTAAAGTTAAAAAATAGCATTTTATATTTATAAGCGTCGTAACGCGTACGAAACGTCGTTAGTTTTTTATTAGCGGGGTTTATTCGAATTTTATGAAAAGCTTGACGAATATCGAATTTCGTAAAAATTCGTGCTTCCGAAAAACGAATAAGGGTTTTATCGATAAAAGAAAAGAAATAGCGATTTTTACGAATAATATTATTAAAAGTTCGATAATCGATACAAAAACGTAATAAACCGTCGGGTTTTTTAGCGAAAAGTATTAGAGCAGCGAAAAAAGCGGTGAAAGGTTCGATAAAGCTTTTGTTAAAATTATTTTACAAATAGGTTTTAATAATTTCGAGCTTTAGAATCGATATTTTATATAAAAAAGTATATTTCAGTTTTTTCTTATTTATAATAAGCTCGATTTTATAGTCGTAGGGCCGGTAAAAGGCTAATTCGTTACTGGCGGCCTTAGAAAACACGTGTTCGAGGTTTTTGTATTCCGGGAGAAAAAATTCGAAAAAAAGTTTATTTAAAATTAGCTTTGCTAAACTGGTTGAAAAAGTCGAAATCGATATTTCGTTCGTTTTGAAACGTTCGAAAAAATTATAAAATTGGGTTTTAAGAAAAGTGTTATACGTAAGATCGTTTAGTATTTTATCGATTTTGTATAAAAAGGTTGAAAATATTTTAATTGCTTTTTTTTTTGAAAATTAGCTTAAAAGCGTATGCAATAATTTGGCAGATGGAAATTGGATAAGCAGTAGATTAAAAGATTCGTTTTCGAATTGGTCGTTTAAAAGATTCAAAAAATAGCTTATTTGAACTGTCGATTATATTAAACTGAAAGGCTATCGCGGCGAAGGTTTTTCTTCGGTTTTTAATATAATTGTTTTTCGTAGAACGAAAAAGCTGTTCTGACGAAAAGAAAAGAAAAAAAAAAAAAAAAGAAATAATAGAAAAGGAATCGTTAGCTTAGAAAGGTGGTGTAATTTTTTATATTATTTTATTGGCGTCGCTATCGAAATTAATATCGCGAATAAAATTCGATTTTTTCGCGCTTCGTATAGCGTCGTAAATTTGCTATAATTAATTAAGGTTTTTGTTACGTTTTACAGCGTTGTTTTGGTGGCGAGATTAAATTTTTCGGAAATGCAAATAAAAAATTTTAATATAACGAGCGTAAAAAACTGTGGGAAGGTAAGATTTCGGCTAATAAAATTTGCGTTTATTATAGTTTAATAAAATTTAATATTCGGCCAACCAAGTTTTTTTTAGAATTATATTATGATTTCCGAGATTAATAATTAAAAAAAAAGTAAACAATTGTATTCGGTTATTAATAATAAAATTAAAAAGCGTAAAATATGTAATTAAATAGCCGCGAGCTTTATTATACTTTTTTATAGAAAAAAAAGCCGAGAAAAATTAAATTAAAAGTTTTAAAAAAAAAAAAAAAAATTTAATTAACGCCGAATCGATTAACGCGTAATCGTTCGCTTTAAAATCGGCGAACGCTTTTATTTTGTACGAAAAGCTATTTTTGATAAATATAACGGGAATTATTAATAAATCGCTATTAAAAAGTTTTCGAACGTTAAAATAACGCATATCGCGCAACACGCTTAAAAAAAGGCTTTGCTTAGGCCTGGGCGTTTTTTCGATTGGCGGGAAAGCTTTTAATTTTTTCGTATATGTTTTAAAAGTCGTTTGGAAAAGGGTTTTCGTTTTTATTATTATTATTAAAAAGCGAATTTTCGGCCGGTTCGATTTCGTTTACATTTATTAGCCTGGAAAGGCTTTTGAATAAAACCGAGGGTCGGCTCGTAAAAGGTCGTGCAGATTGGCTTTTTTAAACTTTTTGATATGAAATAGAAAACGAGCGTTGTCGTTGGTCCGATCGAAAAGGAAAAACGCCAAAAGGGGCGTTTTGGCGTGGAAGAAAAGGAAAAACAGCAAAGGGCTGAAAAAAAGCTTATGGAATATTTGAACGATTTTCGTACGTACGATTTGATTCGTAATACGCTTTGGTTAAGAATCTATTATTTTAATGGGTGGTAGATTTGAAAAAGCGACTCGCGTATAGAATTCGTTTAGCCAATTGATTTTGTTTTTTTTGTTAGACGGCGGTAAGCTAATTTTTAAAAGTCGTTGTACGCGCCTATTTTAAATATAGCTTTTTTCGTAAACGCTTTAGTATTTTATCGCGGAAAGCGTTCCGAAGCTGTTTGTCAGTTCGTATTTGGGCGTTCGCTGCGAAAATAGAAAATCGTAAATAAAATCGCTAAAAGTCGTCGTGCGTATTTATTATAAACATTTTGAATTCGTTTTCGGCTTTTTAAACGTCGGAAAAATCGGCCAGGAAATCGGCGATTTTTTTTATTAATTTTTCGGAAAATGTAAAATCGGAGCGGTTTAAAATACGCGAAGTCAGGAACTTTTTTGCTACGCTTTCGGTCTGATCGAATATATAATTTTTGCGGAATCGATCGCTAGCGAAATAATCGTAATAAAATTCGAAATTGTCGAAAACTTTAGTTTTTTAATAGCGTGCTTTGTAATTTTTATTATTATTTAGCTTAAATTTAAAATTCGAAACGCGTTTTATACGAGCTAGTCGAAAGTTAGCAAATAAATAGAAATCATAGCGTTTAAAAAAAGCGCGCTAAGGTTTTGGCCGTTATAAAAAGATTTAAAAAAAATTCGCGAAAAGCGTAAAAATTAATTTGCAGCGTTTGTTAATTGAAATAAAACGTTGCGAAAAAAAGGAAAAGCAGCAAATTCGCGATTAACAAAAGCACGTTCGATAAATTTTACTAAACGTTTTTGATTAAAAGGTTTGTCGCAGTCGTATAGTTTTTAGAAATTGTCGTTTACGCTTTTGCGCTTTTTTCAGTTGATTTTGCAAAAGTTTTAATTAAACGCTTTTAGCGCTAGGTTGCAAAAAAATAGCAGGCGAAATGGTTAGCGCTCTACTTTTTCTTTTGTTTTTTTTTCTTCGGGAGAAGGACTGTTTTTTAGAAAAAAAAGCTTTTGGAGGAGGCTGCTTTTTCGCTGATTGAAAAGGGGATTATAATATAGTGGCAGAAGCCGAAAAGCTTTGCTAAAAGGGGGATCGTTGAACAAAAGCCATTTTTTGCGAAATGCGGAAATAAGCTTTTTTACGACCGGTCGATTATTTTAGTGTAACCCGTGAGAAATTCGAAAAAAGAAATAATTTACGCCGTCGCCAGCGTAAAAAAAGAATTGTTAATAATATAACGATTTAATCAGTCGAAGGGTTAGAAGATCAATTAATTAATCGCTTTGTTTATATAATATAAAAAAACGAGCTTTTGATTTTGTAACAAAGATATTTATTTAGAATCAACAATTGCAAAAGGCAGAAGTTGCTAAAAGGAAAGAGTTTTATATATATGAATAATCTTTACAGTTGATGGGAAGATCCATCAGAAGACCAGGGAGCTTACAGCTATACGTAGCTGCTGGGGAGCTTGCAGCTATACGTAGTTGCTGGGGTGACACGAGAGGTGGCAACAGAGTGAATCGTCACACTGAATTAATAATTATAATTTACGCTTTTAAATAATAAAGCTAATATTTACGAAGCGTTTCCGACGTTATTATTATACGTATAAATTATTATAATCTGAAATACTTTTTTACGAAAAAACGTTTAAACGGACGCTAAGCGAAATAGGCCGACGAGCTAGCTAAATACGATTTTGCAATCGAATATAAAATAAAAGTTTTTAACCCGGCGGATGGTTTTTTCCGCCGGCCAGATTTAAAAAAAAATTTAAAAAAAAATAACGAGCAGCTGTTTATATTATATCGTAAACTAAAATTAGCTTATTTAAAAAATTTTAAAATGTTTTCCGCAATAAAAACACGCTTAAAATCGAAGCATAAATTATTTTGCGCCGATAAATATTCGAAGCTTTTATTAACGGAATTAAAAAATAAAAAGCAAGCGGAAAAAAGCCAAATAAAAAGCTTTTTCGCCGAATTGTTTTTTGCTAATATTATTAATTGCAAATAATATATATTACGAAGCGTAGCCGCTGTATTATTATAATCCGAAACGGCTAATAACGAATTAGCAAAACCGATTTATAAAATTATTTTTAAATTGCAAAAATCTGATTTTTTTATATTATAAAAAAACGTATAAATCGGTTTTGCAAAATAATCGAGCCGGATTCGAAAAATATTAACGTATAAATTAAAATAAATTATTACGTTATAAAAAACGTACGTATATTCCGAATAAAAGCGCTATTAAAAGCGAAATATTAAAAATTAATTACGACGATTCGACCGCCGGTTATTAAAATTTTCGGCGAACGCTAAAACTGGTCGAAAAAAAGTATTTTTGGCCTGAATTACAAAGCGACGTAAAGCGTTACGTTAATACGTATAAAAAGTGCCAGAAAGGCAAGCTTAGAAAACACCGATTTTATAGCGAGTTAGCTTTTTTTTCGACTTTTACGAAATTTTAAAAAAAAATAATTATAAATTTTATTACGGATTTACTTTATAGCAAAAAACGAAATTATATTTACGATTCGATATTCGTTATAATAAACCGATATACGAAGCTATCGAAAATATATATCGATATAAAAAACGATTTTAATTTTAAATTTGGCTAAGATATTTATATAATACGTTTACAAAGATTTTGGCTGTTTTAAAAAGATTATTATAAATAAAAGGTTAGTTTTTATTAATAAATTCTGGTTTTTAATAATATTTTATTTATAAATACGACGTCGATTAAATACCGTTTTTCATTTTTAAACCGATAGCTAAACGAAACGTTAAAATTAAATTTTAAAATTTTATTTTCGCACGTATTGCGATTATCGATAAAACGATTAAGCTACGAAGCTTGCTTTAGCCGAGTTTACGTATAATAATTCGATATACGCTTTTACGGATTTTACTTTTTTTCGTATATTATATAGCTTTTATTCAGAATTTAACAGCAACGTCGAAAGCGACGTTGTAAAAAAAAAGGTATCGTTAGCGGAAAAACGAATTAAAATATTATAAAAAAAAAGAAAAGTATTTAATAAAAAGCTAAAAAAAGCCAACGCGAATTATAAAAGGTTTTACGACGTTAAATACAAAAAAACTAGATTTCAAATAAACGATAAAGTATTATTATCGATTAAAAACCTTCGATAGCTGCGACTTTTTCGAAAGTTTTTAAATAAATATTTAAAACTTTTTAAAATCAAGCGAATTATATACGAGTACGGCCAAGCTTATTAATTCGAGTTTTCTTTTTAATATCGTATTTACGATACTTTTCACGTTTTTTTACTAAAACTTTGGCAGGGTCGAAACGATACCGAGCCGAAAAATAATATAATAAAATTTTAAAAATCCGAAAAATACAAAATTAAATTAATACAAGCTTATAAAAATATAAAAAAAAGCCGATATTATTTGGTACGATAAAAAAGTTATTTATTAAGCGAAGATTCGTAAAAGCTAGAAAACTATTTTACGAACGTAAAAAAAATTGTAAAAAAATATTTAAAAAATACGATAAATAATAGCAACGGAGCAATAACGAATACGCGTCGTAAAAGTAAAAAAAAAAAAATAAAAACATTTAGAAAATTTTAAAACCGCCGTTAAATTAATTTATTTTTATTATTATTTTTTTTTTTATCGTTATTGCTATTTTTTTTAAATTTAAAAGCAGCGGCAGGCTAAAAAAAATTAATATTAAACGAATTCGCAAAATATTCGATTTATTTTAATTAAAACTTTTATAATAGCCGTAATCGAATTTTAAATTGCAATTATAATATTTTCGTAAAAATTTAAAATTTAATTTAACTAATTAAAATAAATCCGAACGACGTTTTCGAAACGTCGGAAAATACGTTTTATATTAGCGTCGTTAAAAAAAAAGGCCGGCGCAGCCAAAACTTTTAAAATAATAGCAGCCGTCAAATCGGTAAAAACGGGCGCAGCAGCAGCGGCGGCAATCCGAGCCGCGGCGCGATTCGTACGATTTCCGATTATTATAAAAGCCGAAGCGTTATTTTTTTTTAAACGATTTATATAAGCGTCGTAAATAATAAAATCGATAAAAGTTTTAGCAAAAGCTTTAGCTTCGGTAGTAAAAAAAAAAAAAGCGGCAGCGGCTGTAGCAATATCGAAACGATTTATAAAATCGTTAAGGCCCGCGAAAAGGATTTGCGCCTCGGTAGCGCGTACGGCAGAAATTTGTAGCTAATTAAAAGCGAATTCGAATAAAAATTTAAAAAATTTATAAAAAAGTATTAAATATGCGAAATTTTACAACGGTTGCATTTTACGCTGGAAAATTCGAAAACGCAAAAAAGCAAAAAGGCCGCTGTAATGCTTTCGCGTAAAATCAAGCGGGCGTATCGAAAACAAATAAAAATCAAAAGCATTTTGAAAATTCGCGGCGAACGCGGCGAAAAGCAATTGATTAAAATAGAAAAAAACTAACGAAAAAAAAAAAAAAAAAAAAAAAAAAAAAAAAAATTAAATAAAAAAATAGCGGCTATTTTAAAAAAAAAAAGCTTTTTTAAACGAAAATACGAACGCTACCGAAAACAAAAAAAACAAAATAGCAAAATAATTATAATTCACGATTAAAAGCGGAAAAAACAATTATAATTTACGACCGAAAGCGGAAAAAACCGCACGTTATTTCGAAAACGTAACGCACGTTATATACGAAAGCATACGTATAAAAAAATCAATCGCTTTTAAAAACCAAAAGTTTAAAAAAAAAGGTAATATTAAAAATTAATATTACGTATATAAATCAAATAATCCGTCAAAACTTTTTGCTTTCTACCAATCCTCGAATAGCACTTTTTACGGATAGGCCGTAAAGGCCGAATAATATTATAAAAGTTGAAAATAATATTTAAATAAAACATTTTATAAAAGTAATTGCTAAAAAACCAGTTATTAAGATTATATTAAAAAAAATAAAAAAAGGTCGGAATAAGGGCTGGAAAAGCATATTAAATAAGGTTCGCCTGGTTTCCTGGGAAATACTTTTTTCGAAAGCTCCACCCCTCCTTTTGTATTATACACGCCTTCTACTAAAAATATAAAAGATAGAAATCAGTCTGACTATCAACCCAACCTTATCTGAGCTCTATTGTCTGAACTAATATTTCCCTGCCTTTCAATCCTTACAAACGATTCCGACCAAAGCGATTATATTTCTAAAAAAAAAAACCTTCTAAAAAGGTTTGAAAACAGCCGAACGATAATTCCGCTGCTGAAATCACAGTTTAAATCGTGATTTTATTTATAACCGAAAAGGAGAAAAGTGTTTATAAGATTATTTATTAATTGTTTTATTATTTTTATTATTTATTATTTTTCCTTTTTATTATATATTGTTTTATTGTTTTTGTTTTGCTTTATTTGTATATAATCTAATCGTTTTATTTTATATATATTATTTATTTTTAAGATTTTTTTTTATATTATTTAGGATATTTATTGTATTTTTTTTTGTTTAATTGTATTTTTGTTTATTAAAACAAAAGCTTTGTATATGTTTGAGCCGCATATTTGATATATTTATATTAATCGTATATTTTACGAAAACTATTTTTTATGTATTTTATTATTTGCTACTTTTTGTATTATTTATTTTTTTCGTTATTCTGAACGGATGTTTACCTGAATAGTTATAATTTATTAAAAAAACAGTATGCGGATTTCCGTGGCTTTTGGATATAAATATTTTATAATTTCCGTACTTTTTTTTAATTATTTTTTAACAAATATAATATATTTTTCTGATTAATAAACCTATCGATATTATATCGTTTTCTAAGTAAAGCGTTGCTAAATCTGGCAAATTTATTTTTAATTTATTTTGGAACGGAATTATTATACGCAATTTTTTCGAATTTAAGCAAATATATAATACCGCTATTTTAGATTAATAAGCAGCTTTCGTAAAAACGTTTATAAAGCAATTCGATATAATAATTAAAAACGTTAACGAATTTTTATTCGATTACGAAAATTTCGTTAAAATTAAATTCGTTCGCAAAAGTTTTAATTACGATAAATTTTTATTAAATTACGACAACGCTTTAAAAGCCCTCGTCGAAGTACGGAAAGTTCGAAATAATAAAAAAAAAATAACAAATCGAGTTTTACGCTTTTTGCTAAATCAACGAGAAAAAGATATTTAAAAATACGTTTTTAGTAAAATTACCGATATTATTTTATTTCGGCATTTCGCTCGCTTTTTCGAAACTATTACTTTTACGAAAAAAAAAGTCTGAATATTAAACGCTTATATTTTTAAAACGCAAGCTCTGAAAGTTAATAATTCAAAAGCCCGCAGATTTACAGGCTTTTTTACAACTGTTTGCAAACTGGTCGACGATATTATACAATCGTTAGAAAAAGTTTTAATCGGCTGCGAAACCTTAAGTCTGATCTTTTCCCAAAGCAAAAAACTAAGCGTCGCTAAATACGGTATTTTTATACCGAAAAAAAAAAAACGACGCTATTCCGATATTTTAAATTTACGACGACGAAAAAAACGAAAAAGCTAATATTATTTTCGTTTAATTCGAAAAAATATACGCGGTAGCAATTAATATTTTTAAAATAACTAAAACAATTCGGCGACTTTTATTTTTAATTATCGAAAACGAATCCGAAAACGAAACTAAAAGCGTAATAACAAATAACCGCTTATTCGAATACAAAAAATTTATTGTATTTATAAAAACGATTTCGGAAAAAATAAAAACAAAAAACGTAAAAAAGCGCGCCGATATTTTCGAAACTTTTTTTGTTCGAAAAAAAAAATTATTTACGTCGCCAGCAAAAAAGGCACCGCGAATGAAAACAGCCGGAAATCGACGCCGAATTATAAATTTTAAATTAATTAATAAAAAACGCGACGATTTTACGAAATCAGATTTAAAAAACGCCGGCATTTCGAAAAGAAAAAATTTAAACGATTTTGAATTTGATTTTTCGAAATTAAATACGCAAATATTAAAAACGCTTGTTGCGTTTAAAAACGTCGTATTATTATCGCTAATATTTTAGATTTTAATAAAAGTATTTAAAATCTCGATTATTATACGATTCGACCGAAAAAGCTTAAAAAGAAATATCGAAGTTATCGCGAAAGAAATTATATAAAAAATATAAGATTAGATTATTTTGTTTAAAACTTTCGCTTTCGACGACGAAACGATTTAAAAGTTTTATTTCGATACTTTTATATTAAAATCAAATAAATCCGTCAGCTTTTTTTTTTTTTGTTTCGAACGAAAATTAAATTAAGCTTTTTTCGGAAAATTGCAAATGTAATACGCCGAAGCAAATAAAAAAGATTTTTAAAAACGGTAATCCGTTTTTATTGGAGCTTTTTTTCGTTGAAAAACTTCGATTTTTTTAATTTCGTTTTTACGAATAACGTTAACGCTAAAAAAAACGGCAAATTCTGCTATTTTTACGTACGTTATTACGCGGCGTACTGCGATTTGATTATAAAAAAAAATCGACGTTATCGGCTTCGCTGATCGATTCGCTATTATTAAAAATTCGGATTACGACGTGTTCGAAATTAATTTTAATAATTAATTTATATTTCGACGAAAAACTGCGAAAATTATTTAAGCGCGTGCTAAAACTTATTTGAGCTACGCAAATTTTAAAACAGATTTTAAAGCTTTCAGCGCAATTATAAAATTCGATTAGAACGTAGAAAAATAAAAGCAACGAATATTTCCAAAAGCCGATTTTTCTGGCTTTTTAACCGAAAATGTTTTTTAGAATTTATTCGAATTGAATTACGAATTCGTTAATTACGTAGAATTTTACAACGGAAAAAACAAGCCACTGCTGTATTTTATAAAAAAAAAAGTAGCTATATATAAATATTATTTTCGATTGGTTAAAACCTAAAAAACGCTTATAGTTTTTTTCGCTAATATATTTTATAGTTTTATTTAATAAGCTTTCAAAATGCACCCCGGCCTTTACCTCGCTGTTTTAATTACTCGGAATATCAAAAACTGCCGCCTCGTGGTATATTTTGACGTTCCGATCGCTTTAGGTTTCGCTGGCCCCGATCGTATTACAGTTATAAAATTCGATATCGCCGATTTTTAAAAAAAGAAAAAAATCGAAAACTTTACCGACGCTATTTTCGATTATTACGTTTTGTTTGTATTCGCATATAATTCGGGAATAATCGAAACTTATTTGCAATTATATCACGACGCCAAGCTAATTAAAATTATTCAGAAAAGCCCAGCTTTTTCGTATTTTAGCGCGTTTAAAACAATGGCTTCGGCTATTTTATCGGATTACGAAACCGAAAGCTACGGAGTAAAAAATAAAATAACTTTTGTTAGCTTTTCGACTAAACAAAAAGTTTTCGTTAAATTCAGGACCTAAAAAACCGACGGCGCAATACTGGTTTATTCGAATAATTATACGGCGCAGAAATATAAAAATTATTTCGAAAACGATAATTCGATAAGCAATCTGATATTATTTGTATTGCGGCGAAAGCAATTATAGCATTTTCGATGATTTCGATTGCAAACGACTATTTCCGAATTATTTCGAAAAATAGTTTTTTTTACAGGCTTCGGAGCTTTTTTAAAAGCATTCGTCGGCAGATAATCGTAGTCCGATTTATTAGTTTTACGCGAAGCAAAAGCGTTAATCGGTTTTAATTACGACGAATTAATCGATTATTTTTACGATTTTAATATAAGACTTTTCAGCGCTTTTTGCAAAGCGTGGAACTACGTTCAGAAGCTGAAATTTAATATTTACGGAGAAAAATCGTGGAAAGTATTCGTCGTAGCGATATTTAATAATATTATCGACGAAAAAGTTATTAAAACGTTTATAAGTTTAAACGATATTTCGATTAATATTTTATCGAATTATTTTTTAAAAAAGCAAAATAAACAAAATAATTTAAACGATAAGCGAAACGCTATTTTTTCGTAAAAGCCAATAGCAAAAAGGCCAAGAACGGGTTAAAAGACCGAAAAAGTATAGAATTAAAAAGTTCGGTTTTTAATTAATTGGTTTTTAGATTATATAAGATAGATTAAATTGTATTTATTAAAGTTATGTTTTTTTTTGGTTGTAATTAAAAACGATTACGTATATTATTTGGGACAGAATATAAAACGGTAATATTTTGTATTAATAAAAGTTGGTAGTTTTAGTTATAATCGAGGCATAGATTTCTTCGAAACCCCCTGCTATTGATTATTTTTAACAGGTATAAAAGTAAGGCACCTTTTTAAATAGTATTATAAGCACGCAGTTTAATTTATACTTTTATTTATTTTTCTTTTTCTTTTTTCAGTTTTTTCTAGGAATTTCCTAGACTATTTTACCCACCGACATATGGCCGTATCAGTCTGGTTTTCCTACCTACTTTTACAACCGTTTTAACCGTAGAATAAAAAATAACCGTTATATTTTAGAAATCGATTAGCAAAAACGATAAAGTTTTTTCGATAAAACTAACCGTTTTAATAATTTTGTTAATCCGAGTTTTAAAAACGGAAAACCACGCAGTTAAAACGTTCGCGTCGGCCGAAATGCATAACGTGCTGATTGCGTAGCATCGATAGCAACGAGTTTTAATTAAATTCGATAAACAGTCGTAGTTTAAGTTTTCAATTGTTTTGCGAATAATATAGGTTATATAAAAAATAAAGTTGAAAGGCTCAGAAATAGCAGGCTTTTTGGCCTTAATACGAACGCGTTTTAAAAAACGATTATCGTCGTTATTTTTATTTTTATTTTTTTCGCTTTAATAATTTTCGGCCGCTTTTTTTTCAGAAGCGCTAATGTTTTGCTTTTTTTTTCCGGAAATGCTATCAGAACCGAAACTATCGCTAATAGCTTTTTTACCGCCGGCAGCGTTTCCGCCATTTTTTTGAAGCGTTATATCGGTATTTTCGAAGCTAGGCAAATATAAATTTCCGAAAAAACCGTTTAAAAACGAAATATCGAAAAGGTCGCTTTTTTCGAAAAAGTCAAAAAAAAACGAATTGGCCGAAAAGGTCGATTGATTACGCAAAATAAATTTCGCAAAACTTCGATTGCGTAAGCGCCGAAAATTGAAAGTTCGAAAAGCTGAATTAACTAATCGCGTAAAGTTACGCGAACGATTTTTTTTAAATCTAAAAAAGGTTATATCGATGTTTTTAATCAAAATAATAAAGCTTGAATTTATTAGAAAACTGGTGGAAAAATGAAAAAATTAAGGTTTTCAAAAGCGACGAAACGTTTATTTAAGCTAAATTGGCTTTATTTACGCTTCGTAACGATAAAAAATATAAACAAATTATATAAATATTATTATATCGCGTTACGGCCGTATTCGGACGATAAAAGGATTTTGCCGCGCTTTGAAAATAGCTGATCGCCGGATTAGCAATCAGCTAAAGGATATGTTGCGTTATATTTACATTTTTTTATTTCTTTTTATTTTTTTTGTTTTAGATTTATTTTTTTTGTACGCTTTTAGTAGTTAGATGTTTTTGAAGCTCGAAAAGGCTCGTAGTCACGTGATAACGAGCTTTTTCGGAGATTAGTTTTTTCGAGCGATTGATTAAGCGAGTCCGAATCTTTCGTCTTCTGCGGAAAGTTCGCCAGTCAGACTTAGAATAATATAAGTAACATTTTACTGCATACAATTTATCCGTCCCAGCCTCCGGTGAGGGTTCCTACCGACTATTCGGCTATGCACGACAAAAATTAAACGTGTTAGCTTTATTCGATATCGTAATAAAACGGCTTGCTTTTCGTATCGTTATAAAAATTTTTAAAAAACGGTTTTTAAAATAGTTCGTAAAATCGGTTATTAATTAATTAGCAAACATATAGCAACGTTTTATTTTCTTATCGGCTTCGACCGAAATTTCGATCCGGGCGTACTTTTAATAAAGCCAAGCTTTCAGTAAAATCTAATTTATAAATTTATCGATTTTTAAAAGATTTTTGAAATAAATACGAATATATGCGATTTTTCTTTTAATAAAATCTGAAAAATAGTTTCTGGCGGTTAAAGCTTGCAGATCCGAACGGAAAATGCTTTTTTTTTTGGCAAAATAATCTTTTATTTCTAATAGCTAATATTTAATATCGTTTTTAAAAAAAATAAAAACCGGTAAAAGTTTTAATTTAAAAGAATCTTTGTATCGTTAGGATAAATAGCTAATAAAAGAAAAATTTGCGAATTTTACTTCCGGGATAATCGGTTTTTTTTTAGGCTTTGTGAAAATTGTAAACGAAATAAAAATAATAATAAACCCAAAAGATTTTAATAATTAGTTAATAAGTTTTTAATAAAAATAAAATTGCGATAAATATCGAAAATATTCGGGTTTTCTGATGGCGCTAAAGCTTTGGCCAAAAATCGTTAAAGTTTTATTTGTTAAGCTTTTATAGCTGCAAGCTTTGCTTTTATCGTTTTGTTTTTTTCGCGCTCGGCTTTCAGTTGGGCTTTTACGCGCGAAAAAGCTTCGGAGCGAAAAAAAAATAATCGTTAAAATCGTTTGTTAATAGCTTTGTTAACGAATAGAACTTGTAAAATAGATTGTAAAAGAAAAAAAAAAGATAAGAAAAATAAAAAGCTATCGTTCGTCTATTGGTTTTGTTTTTCGTTTTAAATGGTTATATTCGTAATATTTTTCGGTACTTAATAATATTGCGTTGCTCGAATTAAAGTTTGGAATTAAAACGTGTTTTTTTTCGCCCAGAATTTATCGAATTCTTTTTTTCGTTATAAATTAATTATAAAGCTAATCGGTTTTTTACCGAAATTTAAAACTTTAAATATACGGAATTAAACGAAAGTAAAAGTGAATGCTTGCTGGCCGGTTTTAAAAAAAAAATTCAGATTGTTACGGGAATATTTGCAAATTAAAAAGCAAACGGTGCATTTATTAATATATTAAATTTTAAAAATTTAATAAAATACGAAAAGTTCGTTTGGTTATATTTCAGAACCGCTAAGTCGCGCTTACTTCGGGGTTTCGGTAAAGCTTCGGCTGTTGGCCGAAAGCCAAGTCCCGAAGCTATTAGGTAAGGTCTTGGCCTTGGGTCGGGAACCATGAGCCGTGCCCTCTGACAGTATAATTGCTGGTGGTGTTGGATTAAGGTTTGGGCACGGACCACCTCGGCCACTAGGCCTCGCGTTAAGTCACGTGACCCATAAGCGCAACCCATTGTATATAAAGTTCGCGACCCCGAGCATTTTAGCTCGGTGTTTTTTTTTCAATTTATATGCGTACTTTTTGATTTATATTATCCCGATTATTTTCAAGCTAGCTATAATATAAAAAAAAACTAAATAACTTCCGCTGAAAAGCTTTGTATTTACGGTTAAAAACTCGATCTGCTTTTGCAATTCGAACTTTTTTCAGGCCGCCCGTACCGACGTTTATTTATCGGTGTTTTAATCAGAATTTTTTTTTATTAATTTTGTTTTTAAAAAAAGCTGGAATTTTTTTTATTATTAATTCGATTTGCTTTTGCAATTCGAATCGCCTTTTTTTAATATATCTTATGCTTTTTTTATAAATCGACGCGGCATTCGAGAACGAACGCAATTCGTACGATTCGGCTTCGAATCAGCATTTTCATTTTCTGCTTTCGCCTTTGGCGCTTTCGAATTTCCATTCGTTTCAGATTTTTTCGACGATTTTAGCAGCGAGTTTTATTTTACGATTTTTCTACCGAATTATAATTATTTGCAGCCGATTTATTTGCTAAATCCTTTCGTTTTACGATCGAATTTAAAATCGAATTATACGACGCTGATATTTTAGTATTTTCAAACCGACGAATGCTTTTAAACCGACTGCTTAGCATATTTGCTAACGCTAAAGGATTTACTGCGGCCTAACAGCTTTAAATCGCTTAAATAATCGCTTAAACTATTGCCGCCGCTCGCTTTCCAGCCTTTTTCGCTAATATCGCCCGCGACGCTTTTTTTTTATTTCGAGTTTCGCGCGTTTTTACGACGGATTTTTAATTAATTTCCGAATATTATTTTTCCGTTTTCGACCTAGCCATTTTTCGAATCGAATTATTTAAAATCAAATACTTTCGTTACGTTTTTAGCGATTATTAAAAAAAGATTAAATATAACGTATAAAAAATAAATATAAAACTGTTTATTAAAAAATACTTAAAATTTTTATATAAAATATAAATTAAACCAAAGCATATTTTAAATATATTATTAAAAAAGCAAAAACTATTATTTTAAAACATTTAAACTTCGAGTTTTATAACCAAGCCTAATCGGCTCGAAACGTTTTTCGCATTTTTAATCAGCGCTTTTTTAATTACAATCGCGTTTAATCTGCTAAATTGCAATATAATAAGCTTTATATAAACAACGGTCAGATTTATAATAACTTTCGTTTTTTGTTTATTTGCTACGCAATTATTAGTAAAATTGCTAAAAACCGTTGGTTCGAAAATATATGCGAAAAAGTTATTTTTATTTTTAAATACGATTTTCGAATAAAAAAATATAAAATAAATAATAATTATACTGTTTTGGACGAGTTTTTGGCCGTTGCGGATAAAAAGTTACGTAATATCCGAATTAAAAAAATGGCTTTTGCCCGTCGTATAAGCTATTTTTCTTTTGCTATAGCTTTGCTAATTAAATTTTTAGGCGTACTTTCGGTATTTTTAAAGCTTTTTAGCGTTTTACTTTTTTAGCTTTTTTTGTTCGCATAGCTTTTCTTTTTTTTAGCAGAAATTTTTACGAGCGTATAGCTGTTACTTTTGCTATTTTCGGTTTTTTTTGCTTAGCTGCGCGGTTTCCAAGCGCTTATTATAATTACGGCAAATCCGGCTATTTCGCAAATGTTTGCTTCGACGCTAAGTTTAATCGCAAAATCGCCGAAATAGCTATCGACGAAAAGCAAAAGGATTTATTAAAAAACTTTTAAATCGTAGCAAAAATTTTTATTATAGCAAAAAATTCGATTTATAAAAAGATTTAAAATTTGATTAACGCTTTTTAATAAAAAAGCGATAGTTTTTAATTTTTATAAAATTAATACGCAATAAATTATATATTAAAACATTTGCATATATCGATAGCGAAGCTAATATTTTCGATGCGATTAAAACTTTTTTAGCGTATTAATTTTCTTAACGTTTCGGAATAAGTTTTATTCGGCTGCATAAATCTATTATATTTATCGGTTATAATAGCGAGCCGGAAAAGCTTATTTTTTCTGTTATTTTTCTTTTTTTTACGATTAACCGACGTCGTATAAATTTATTTTTTTTAATTATAAATCTAGGCTTTACCGACGTTTTTATTAATCGCAAATTTTTATAATACTACGATTTAAAACAAGCGTACGGCCAAGGAAAAAACAAAATAAAATGGCCATTCGATATATATTTTTTTTTTTTTTTAACAAATAGTTATTCGTCGATTTTAATTAGCGAAAAAAGCCTAAAATGCTTAGTCGCATATATTAAAAAAATGCAAACAAACGAAACAGCGTAATAAAAGTTTTATATATTTTTATTAATATTTTTATTACGATCAAAAAGGCTTATTTAAGCTTTGGAGCTGGTAAATCTTTTATATTTATACGAGAATTTAAAAGCAGTTTGCATAAAATAAAAAAGTTTTTTATTGGCAGCTTTGAACCGATCAAGCCGGTTTTTCCAACCGTGCTAATTATTTTTTTTACTTTTAATTGCAATATCAGCTGTATTTCCGCTTTTGCATTTAGCGCTTTACAAATACGTTACGAAAAGCGAATGCGAGCCGCGAAAAAAAAAAATTATTATTATTCAGCGACTGCACGTTTATTGCTTTTGTGTATAATATAAATAAAAAACGTTTCCGTTGTACGAAAATCGCCGAATTTAAAAAAAATTATACAATTCGCGATAATAAAAAGTATTTTTGTTCTCGACGCTTTGCAAGCCAAATATAACGATAATATAATCTTTGTAAAAAAGCTTTTTTTAATTTAATATTCGAAGTTCGAAAAACTTTTTTACAAACAGAAAAACGATAAGCTCGCTTTTCGCCGCTTCGGTATAAATTATAAAATATATTTTGCCACGGAAAATACGCTTTTTATAAAATTATAATTTTTGCGAAATCGATCGCTAGCAAAATAATTGTAGTAAAATTCGAGGTTGTCGAAAATTTTAATTTTTTAATAGCGTGCTTTATAATTTTTATTATTATTTAGTTTAAACTCAAAATTCGAAACGCGCTTTATACGAGCTAATCGAAAATCAGCAAATAAATAGGAATTATAACGTTTAAAAAGCGCGCTAGAGTTTTGGCCGTTATAAAAAAATCTAAAAAAAGTTCGCGAAAAGCGTAGAAATTAATTTGCAGCGTTTATTAATTAAAATAAAACGTTGCGAAAAAAAAAAAAAGCAGCAGATTCGCGATTGGCAAAAGCACGTTCGATAAATTTTATCAAACGCTTTGATTAAAAAGTTTATCGCAATCGTATAATTTCCAAAAGTTATCGTTTACGCTTTTGCGCTTTTTTTAATTAATTTTGCAAAAGTTTCAACTAAACGCTTTCAGCGCTAAGCTGCAAGAAAAAAATAGCAAGCGAAATAATTAACGCTCTGCTTTTTCTTTTGTTTTTTTTTTTTCGGAAAAAGAACTGTTTTTTTAAAAAAAAAGCTTTTGGAAAAAACTGCTTTTTCGCTGATTAAAAAAAGGAAAATTAAAATATAATAGCAGAAGCTGAAAAGCTCTGCTAAAAGAAAAATCGTTAAACAAAAGCTATTTTTCGCGAAATGCGAAAATAAGCTTTTTTACGACCGGTCGATCATTTTGGTATAATTCGTAAGAAATTCGAAAAAAAAAATAGTTTACGCCGTCGCTAGCGTAAAAAAAAAATTATTAATAATATAACGATTTAATCAGTCGGAAAGCTAAAAAATCAGTTAATTAATCGCCGTATTTATATAATTCAAAAAACGAGCTTTTGATTTTGTAACAAAAATATTTACTTAGAATTAACAATTGCAAAAAGCAAAGATTGCTAAAAAGAAAAAGCTTTATATACATGAATAATTTCCACAGTTAATAGGAAGACCCACCAGAAGACCAGGGAGCTTGCAGCTATACGTAGTTGCTGGGGTGACACACGAGAGGTGGCAAAAGAATAAATCGTTACACATAAGCGATAAAGCCGATAAAAGATCGTTTTTAAAAACTTTTATAATTTTGCTTTATTTTTTTTTCCAAACGAAATCGATTTTTTTTTTATCATAGCGTAAATAAATGCAGCTTTTTAAAAAAAGTTTTTGATTTAATTGCGATAATAAATCACAACGTTAATAAAAGCTTTAGCTTCGGTAATATTTTCATACCTTTTCCATTCGCAAATCTTTTTAATTTTCTTTCGTTAAAAATAGCGACCAGCGCTATTAGTTATATAACTAATGTAAAAGTAGATAGGAAAACCAGACTGATACGGCCACATATCGGTGGGTAAGATAGTCTAGGGAATCTCTAGAAGAGACTGAATAAAGGAAAAGAAGAATAAATGAAGGTATGAATTGGACTGCGTGTTTATGATATTATCTAAAAGGGTGTTTTGCTTTTATACCTGTTGAAAATAGTTAATAGCAAAAAGTTTCGAAGGGGTTCATACCTCGATTATAGCTAAAATTATTAACTTTTATTAATATAAAATATTACCGTTTTATATTTTGTTTTAAATAATATACGTAGTCGTTTTTAATTACGATTAAAAAAAAACATAATTTTAATAAATGCAATTTAGTTTATTTTATATGGTTTAAAAACTAATTAATTAAAACCGAACTTTTTAATATTTTATTTTTTCAGTTTTTTAATTCGTTTTTGGTTTTTTTATTATTGGCTTTTGCGGAAAAATAGCGTTTCGCTTATCGTTTAAATTATTTTATTTATTTTGTTTTTTTAAAAAATGATTCGATAAAATGTTAGTCGAGATATCGTTTAAACTTACGAACGTTTTAATAGCTTTTTTATCGATAATATTATTAAGCGTCGCCGCGACAAATGCTTTTTACGACTTTTTTCGTAAATAATAAATTTCAGCTTTTAAACGTGGTTTTACGCTTTGCAAAAGGCGCTGAAAAGTTTTATATTAAAATCGTAAAGGTAATCGATTAATTCGTTATGATTAAAACCGATTAACGCTTTTGCTTCGCGTAAAACTAATAAGTCGGATTACGGTTGTTTGCCGACGAATGCTTTTAAAAAAGCTTCGAAGCTTGTAAAAAAAACTATTTTACGAAATAATTCGGAAATAGTCGTTTGCAGTCGAAATTACCGAAGGTGTTATAATTGCTTTCGCCGCAATACAAACAGTATTAAATTGCTTATCGAATTATCGTTTTCGAAGTAGTTTTTGTACTTTTGCGCCGTATAATTATTCGAATAAATTAATATTGCGCCGTCGGTTTTTTAGATCCTAAATTTAACGAAAATCTTTTGCTTAATTAAAAAGTTAATAAAGGTTATTTTATTTTTTATTTCGTAGTTTTCGGTTTCGTAATCCGATGAAATAGCCGAGGCTATTGCTTTAAACGCGCTGAAATACGAGAAAATTAAACTTTTTTAAATGGTTTTAATTAGCTTGGCGTCGTAGTATAATTGCAAATAAATTTCGATTATTTTCGAATTGTGTGCGAAAGCAAGCAGAACGTAATAGTCGAAAATAGCGTCGGTAAAATCTTCGATTTTTTTTTTTTTTTAAAAGTCGGCGATATCGAATTTTATAATTATAATACGATCGGAGCCAGCGAAACCTAAGGCGATCGAAATATTAAAATATGCCACGAAGCGGCAGTTTTTAAGGTTTCGAATAATCAAAACAGCGAAATAAAAGCCGGAATACATTTTAAAAGCTTATTAAATAAAATTGTAAAGCATATTAGCGAAAAAGGCTATAAGCGCTTTTTGGGTTTTAACCAATCGGAAATAATACTTGTATATAATTATTTTTTTTTTTATAAAATGCAACAGTAGCTTGTTTTCTTCGTTATAAAACTTTACGTAATTAACGAATTCGCAGCTTAATTTAAATAGATTTTAAAATATACTTTCGGTCGAAAGGCCAAAAAAGTCGGCTTTTAAAAATATTCGTTGCTTCCATTTTTTTACGTTTTAATCGAGTTTTATAATCGCGCTAAAAGCTTTAGAATCTGTTTTAAAATTTGCGTAATTCAAATAAGCTTTAGCATATGCTTAAATAATTTTCGTAATTTTTCGTCGAAATATAAACTGGTTATTAAAATTAATTTCGAATACGTCGTAATCCGAATTTTTAATAACAGCGAATCGATTAGCGAAACCGATAACGTTAATTTTTTTTATAATCAAATCGCAGTACGCCGCGTAATAGCATACGTAAAAATAATAAAACTTATCGTTTTTTTTAACGTTAACGTTATTCGTAAAAACGAAATTAAAAAATCGAAGTTTTTCAGCGAAAAAAAGCTCGAATAAAAACGGGTCACCGTTTTAAAAATCTTTTTTATTTGCTTTAACGTATTATATTTGCAATTTTCCGAAAAAGATTTAATTTAGTTTTCGTTCGAAGTAAAAAAGAAAAAGCTGACGGATTTATTTAGTTTTTATATAAAAATATCGAAATAAAACTTTTAAATCGTTTCGTCGTCGAAAGCGAAAGTTTTAAGCAAAATAATTTGATTTTATATTTTTTGTATAATTTTTTCCGCGATAATTTCGATATTTTTTTTTAAGCTTTTTCGGTCGAATCGTATAATAATCGAGATTTTAAATGCTTTTATTAAAATCTAAAATATTAGCGATAATAATACGACGTTTTAAAACGCAGCAGGCGTTTTTAGTATTTGCGTATTCAGTTTCGAAAAATCAGATTCAGAATCGTTTAAATTTTTTTTTTTCGGAATGCTAAAGTTTTTTAAATCTGATTTTGTAAAATCGTCGCGTTTTTTATTAATTGATTTAAAACCTATAGCTCGGCGTCGATTTTCGGCTGTTTTTATTCGCGGTGCTTTTTTTACTAGCAACGTGAATAATTTTCTTTTCCGAACAAAAAAAATTTCGGAAATATCGGCGCGCTTTTTTACGTTTTTTGTTTTTACTTTTTCCGGAATTGTTTTTATAAATATAATAAGTTTTTTGTATTTAAATAAGCGATTGTTTGCCGTTACGCTTTTGATTTCGTTTTCGGATTCGTTTTCGATAATTAAAAATAAAAATCGCTAAGTTGTTTTAGCTGTTTTAAAAATATTAATTGTTACCGCGTATGTTTTTCGAATTAAACGAAAATAATATTAGCTTTTTCGTTTTTTTCGTCGTCGTAGATTTGAAATATCGAAAAGGCGTCGTTTTTTTTTTTTCGATATAAAAATGCCGTATTTAGCGACGTTTAGTTTTTTGTTTTAAAAAAAAGTTAAATTTAAAATTTCGCAATCGATTAAAATTTTTTTTGGCGATTACATAGCGTCGTCGATTAGTTTGCAAACAGCTATAAAAAGACTTATAAATCTGCGAGCTTTTGGGTTATTAGCTTTTAAGATTTGCGTTTTAAAAATATAAGCGTTTAGTATTTAGACTTTTTTTTTTATAAAAATAATAGTTTCGAAAAAGCGAGCGAAATGCCGAAATAAAATAATACCGATGATTTTGTTAAAAATGTATTTTTGAATATTTTTTTTTCGTTGATTTGGCAGGAAGCGCAAAATTCGGTTTGTTATTTTTTTTTTGTTGTTTCGAGTCTTTTTTGCTTCGGCGAAAGCTTTTAAAGCGTTGTCGTAGTTCAGCAGAAATTTGTCGTAATTAAAGCTTTTGCGAACGAATTTAGCTTTAACGAAACTTTCGTAATCGAATAAAAATTCGTTAACGTTTTTAATTATTATATCGAATTGTTTTATAAATGTTTTTACGAAAACTGCTTATTAATTTGAAATAGCGGCATTATATGTTTGTTTAAACTCGGAAAAGTTGCGTATAATAATTTCGTTTTAAAATAAATTAAAAATAAGTTTTTTTGGTTTAGCAACGCTTTGCTTAAAGAACGATATAATATCGATAAGTTTGTTAATTAAAAAAGTGTATTATATTTATTAAAAAGTAAATAAGAAAAAATACGAAAATTATAAAGTATTTGTATTTAAAAGTTACGGAAATCCGTATGCTATTTTTTTAATAAATTATAATTATTTAAATAGCCATCCGTTTAAAACAACGAAAAAAATAAATAATACAGAAAGTAGCAAATAATAAAATGTATAAAAAATAGTTTTCGTAAAATGTGCGAGCAATATAAATGTATTAAATATGCGGCTCAAACATATACAAAGCTTTTGTTCTGGTAAACAAAAGTATAATTAAATAAAGAAAAATACAATAAATGTTTTAAATAATATAAAAAAAGGTTTTAAAAATAAATAATATATATGAAATAGTACAATTAAATTGTATACAAATAAAGCAAAACAAGAATAATAAAATAGTATGTAATAAAAAAGAAAATAATAAATAATAAAAACAATAAAACAATTAGTAAACAATCTTATAAGCATTTTTCTTCTTTTCGGTTATAAATGAAATTACGATTTAAACTGTGCTTTTAGCAGCGAGGTTATCGTTCGGTTGTTTTTAAACTTTTCTAAAGAATTTTTTTTTTTTAGAAGTATAATCGCTTTAGTCGAAATCGTCGTCGGAATCGCTGGAATCGAAATCGCTTTTTGATTTAAAGTCCAAGGGATAGATTTGCTGATTTTTTTTGTAAAATCGCTTTAACCGGTTAGCAGCGAACGTTTTTTTTAGCTTTGTTTTATCGAATTCCGTAAGCTTATAATAACTTTTATTTAATTCGGCCTCGTATATTTCGTAAGGTCCGAGCCATTTATAATTAAGCTTAATATCGGCCGATTTATTAATAGCGCGCTAAACGTCGTAGATTAGAATTAGATTTTTTTTTTTAATTAGCGTTTTTTTAAGACTTTGGTTTTATCCCAGATTTTTTTAATTACTTTTCTATATTTTTTTTTTTTTAAAATTATTTTTTTTATATTTATATCGCGATAATCGAACTGTTTAAATTTTATTATTAATAAATTAACTTTCGTTTTTACTTTAACCACGTTATAAAGCTTTTATATAAGCCATTTTATTTTCAAAAGCAATCGAGCGTTTTTGCCGTATTAAATAAAAAATAAAATTATTCCAGTAAAAGCGTGTATATATATGCGTATAGCAAAAAGTATTTTCGAAAATTTCCGCGATTAACGCTTATAGCTTTTTCGAATGGTTTTTAAAAAGCCGTTAAAAATATTTTTGTATTTTTGTTTAACGGATCCGTTGCTTTTTAAATTATAAGCTAAGATTTGAATACGCTAAATATTATATTTTTTTATAAAAATTTCGATAACGCTTTTATTTTCGGATTTACTATCGACGTTTAATTTGTCAAATAAATCGTATCGATATACAACGTTTTTTTAAAAAAAAATCGTTATAATTTCGAAAATAGCGTTTAGAAAAGGTCGCTTTTTAAGCTATTCAAATAGATCGTTAATAGCGAATACGAAGCACGTATATCCGCGGTCGGTAATCGGTACGCGTGTAATATCGAAATTAATTTTTTTTTAAATTTCAAAAAACCACGTCGGATATAATAGATTTTTTTCTCGGCCAAATTTTCGTTTTTAGCAAAAAATGCAATTTTTAACGAAAGTTTTGCAATTTTCGAAACATTTTTTTTATTAAAAATCGTTTTTAATTCGGTGATAAATAGCTTTAGCTTTTTTATAAAACACTTTTTCGTGGACTTTTTTTATAATTTGAAATTTGTCGGCTTTGTTATTTATTATTAGTCGTTTTTGATATATATTATTTTTTATTTTATACAGCTTTTTATCGGCTAAAATATAATCGAAGGCTTGATTTTTAAATAATTTGAATTAATAATTTAATACGCTAAATGGTTTGAATAAAATGATTAAATAATATACGATTAAATAAAAATCTTCGGTTTTGTAATTGTCGATTAAAAGTTTTTTTTCGTTGTTAATCGGCTTATTCCGATCGTTTTCGGTTAAATCTATTCGCGGTGCTAGCCGAAATAATAACGCGAATGTTTTTTCGGCCCGAGAATTAATGTTTTTTATTCGCGATGCTAGCCGAAATAGCAACGCGAATAGTTTTGGCTTTATAAAACCTAAAGCGCAAATAGCGAAGCAGCCGATTTCGTTAGCGATTTATTCGTCGATATTTTATTCGTTTTATTTAGCGAAGTTAAACGGATAAAAACGTTTTCGTTTGGAAAAGCCGTTTGCCGTTGTATTAATTATCCTTTTGATATGCCTGATTTCGAAATTTATAAATCGTATTTAAGCTATTTAATTAATAACGAACGCTTTTGGCAAATTATTGGCTTTTTTATTTAATTGATTAATAAAAACTTTTGCGTTTGTTTTTAAAATAAAATATACGCCGTATAATTCGTTTTTATTTTTTTTATTATTTTAAAAGCGCTTCGATATTTTCGTTTGATAGCATCGTAGCGTGCTTTTGCGAAGAATTATAAACCGCTTTCGAATTATAAAAAATGCCGTTTTTTGTTTTTATCGATTTATTACAATACAATTTTTTAACCGAAAATATTAGCGTCGATAATTAAAATGATTTTTTTTGCGTTTAAGCTGTAATCGATCCGTATAAGCGATAAAACCGATAAAAGGTCGTTTTTAAAGATTTTTATAATTTTGCTCTGCTTTTTTTTTTAAACGAAATCGATTTTTTTTTTTATCGTAACGTAAATAAATGCAGCTTTTTAAAAAAAGTTTTTAATTTAATTACGGTAGTAAATTATAACGCTAATAAAAGCTTTGGCTTCGGTAATATTTTTATATTTTTTTTATTCGCAAATCTTTTTAATTTTCTTTCGTTAAAAATGGCGGCCGGCGCTGTTAATTATATAGCTAACGATATTTATTTCGGGCATATAGAATTTTGATCGAGGGCTAATAATAGCTTTGGCTTTTTCGAAGCAGACTATGATTTTATCGATATTTTAAATATGTTTTATTATATAGCGTCGAATTTTAAAAAAGATTTTTTTATTATTATAATATAATCTGGGGCTTTTTATTTCGACGTCGTTAATATAAAAAAAAGCAATGTTAGAAATGCAAATTATAAGAATCTTATATACGACTTTTACGAATTAAGCGATTAAATTAATGGCTTTTATAAATACTCTGGTTATACGTAGCAAATCGATTAAAATTTAAATTGCTATTATATTTCGAAATCGTAAGTTAAGTATTAAATGGTAGCCGGAAAACAGGTCGAAAAAAAAAGCGATCGTTAATTTTGCGAATTCGTTCGAAAATTAATCGACGTTGGATGGCATATTAGCGTTTCGTATCGTTATTTTATTTATTTCGACGATTGCGGTAATAAGTTTGTAAATGCTTTTTTTTTTTTTCGCAACGATAAACTATTTGTTTTTGTATAGGCTGTAATAAAATTCGAAAATCTTTTGCTTAATTCGTTTTTTTAGCATTTCGATTATTTTATTTTAAAAAGCTTTGGGAATTGAAAAAGTTTTTTTTTGCCAGGCTTTATAAAGCACGGTTTTAATGTCGATATAAAACGTAACGTTAAAGCTGAATTGGCCCATTTCGGTGAAATCGAAAGCTATAGCTTTTTTTCGGTTGCGTAAAACTTCGTATAAAATCTTTTTTTTTTTTAACAGAAATTAGGTTTCGATTGCTAAATTATTAAATTGTTTTTTTGTAAATCGGCTGCCAAGTAATAAGCTGGAAAAGCGGCCGGTGATAAATTCTTCGAATTCGCTAATAATTAATTAAAATAATCTTATTGTTTTATTTTTTTTAAATCAATCGTTTATTTTTCCAAAGATATTTTTATCGGATTTGCTAAGATTTACGAATCGTATTTTATTAGTTTTGCGCTTATAAAAAATGCTAATATTAATATAAAATAATAAAATATATAGGTCGGGTTTGTTTAATACAAAAACGAAATCTTCGGAACTTTTATTTCCGAATTAATAGCTAAAAATGTTAATATTAATTAATTTTATTCGCGGTGCTATTTCGATTAATAACGCGAATGCTTTTAGCCGAGTATTTTTTAAGTTTTATTATAGTAACGTTTATTTTGAAACCAGAGCCGGCTATTCGTTTTCCGATAAAACGTCGACTAAAAAGATTTTATCGCCGGCGACGGTGATTTGATTTTAGAAGAATCGGTTCCAGTTTTAAAAAAAAGCTTTTATTTGGCCGTTTTCGATATATTTAAAACTGACGAAACTTTTCAAAATCCAAGGCATTTCAAAAATAATAAAATAAAAGTATTTTTTTATTATTAAAAAATCTTTATAAATAATAATATTTTCAACGTTCATTTTTATATTTCGTATAATTCCGTTAAATTTAATAGTATTTTTATTAACGGTCGTATAAATTATTCGTTTATCGGTAATAATCGGAATACTATTGGCTTTTGCCGTTTTTTGGTCTATGCAATTGATTTCGGTTTTATTATCGAATAAAGCGAAAGCGGTCGTACTTTTTTTAAGTATTGTTTTTATTTTTAATGCTTTTATAGCTGTATAAGGATAATTTCGTCGTTTTGATTTTTGGGTTTTTATAGCGAAAGCCAAAAAGCTGATTTTTTCCGAAAATTTTTTTTTATCGGCTAAATTAATTGCCGTATTATAAATTTTTTTCTGGTTTTTTTCCAATTTAAAGTCGTTTTTTTTTCGAATGATTTCAATTTTTTCGTTTCTTTTTAATATAAGGATTTATTTATTAATAATTTTATCGAATTTCTTTTTTGTGCTAAATAAATCGTTGAATTTTAATTTAATTTTTTGTTTTATGATTTTTTTAATAGCTTCGTCGACGGCTTCGAAGCTAATGTATTTGTCGATTTATTTTTCGCTTCGTATTAATGGTAAGCGTTTAGAAACTGGTATTTTCTAAATAATTTAAACCGGAATGTCGGTGTCGATATTTTTTATATCGTCGTTAATTTTTTCTATTATAAGCGTTTTTTTAATGGTTTTATCGGTTTTTTTTCGAATTTTAAAATCTTTTTTCTTTTCGATTTTAACGTTTTTTTTTATATTAGTTAGTTTGGCGAATAAAACAAAAGCATTTTGCTTTTTTGTAATTCGCTGGCTTGATTATACAGCTATAATATTTGCAAATGCGATATTTGTATTGGAAATATATATATTTGTTTTTTATTTATATATTTAAATTTTATTTACATTTGAAATAAAAGTTTTCTTTTTTATTAGTACGCTTTTTAGAATGTTTTTTTTTTTATTAATAAAAATCGTTTTTGTATTTTTCCTGTTTTTTAAGCAATCGTTTTATTTTGTATTTTTTATTTTTAAACGAATAATATTTAATCAGCTTTGATTTTCAGTTTTATTAAAAGAATTTATTTCTGCTTTCGTCGGTCCGAGGCAAATCGTTCCGTATTTATTAATATAGCAGATATTATTGTTTATACAAAAATTAAATGTTTTGCATTTTGAGCGAATATAGGATTTTTCGCAATAAATTTTTTTATTATTACAAAATTCATACTTAAGACTACGAAATCTGTTTTAATAATTATTTTTATTATTTTAATAGCCGCGATTTTGATTTCCGCGTTGATTTTTTTTTTTTTTTTGATAATCGTTATTGTAATTAATATTTCGCTGATTCTGATCGTTAATACGAGAAGATTGCTATTGGGCAGTTATTACTTTTACGATGGCTTGGCGAAGCTAATCATTTCGCGCATTTTAAAAGAAGTAATTATTATAAAAGCTATTTTAATCGTTTTTATTATTCGAATTAACGTAAAAGAGCTTTTTCTGCTATTGCATAAGATTTTCGACTTTGCTTTGAAATTTTTAAATTTTAATATCGGTAAATTTTAATACGAGAGTTTCGATATTTTTGTTAAGCTTTTTCAAACTTATAAATTTTATAAAACGATTGAATAGTATAGTAATTAGTTGTTTTTTGGCGATTTCGGTAACTTTTAGTAGCTGGGCGTGTTTTTATACTAAAGCTTCCACGTTTTTTTTTGTAAATAAGAAAGGGAGATTTTTTTTAATTTATGGCTTCGATAATACGTTCGTTTTAATTTTGTTTAAAAACAAACTTTATAAATTTGGAATACTAGTCGAAAGTTTCAAGGTTTTGTTTATCAATCTTAAAGTGCTTAATAGTTTTGTTGCGAATGCTAGTTGGAAAGCCAAATAAAAACAGTTTTTTTTATTTAATTTCGCTTAAGATTTTTTTGTTAACGAAAACGTTAGAGACTTTCGTATAAATACGATAATAAGCTTTAAGTTTTTTGGCTTGGCGAGTTGTTATAATAAATTATTTAAAAAAGGCGATAGTATCGCGAATTTGCTAACGATCGTGGTTTCGGAATTCCGATTTCAAAGCTTTAATTAGCTTACGCCAGTTTCGAGCCTTAATAACTTTTTATTTATTTATCGATTTAATAATATTTTTGGTGGTTGGGTTATAATAGCGAAGGAGTTTATCGAATATTTCAGTTTTAAAAACTCCGAAATTTTCACAGGTTTTTTTATATTTTTCGATAAAATCGGTAATATTAGCGCTATTAAATAAGAATGCACTAGAGGAGCCAGGGAGGGGCATGCGGCCTCGTATAAAAAAACGAAAAGCGTCGTTATTTATAATATTAATGAAAGTGTTGGTAGGGTTTGAATTAAACGAATAAATGTTTTCTAGAGTTGCAGATTAAAAGTCTTTAGTATGAAAAAAATCGTTTTTAATAAAAGAGCTATTAAAAAGGTTTTGTGTTTTCTGAAGGAATTAAATAAAATAAGATTGCGTTTAGATATTTGAATAGCGTATTAAAAAACTTGTTTTTTAGTAAATTGATTAAATTAATATAATATTGCTGTATGATTTACGGTTTCGATATTCCGTGGCTTAGGCTAATGTACGTACAGCCATTTTTTTATTACTTTTAATAAAAAGCCGCAAATTATAATTGCTATAATCACAAAGCGTAAAATCAAGAGATTGAATTTTCGCCAGGCGTTTAATTAAAAAAGATTTAGTTTAGGGGAGCCGAGCGCAGCGGTCGAAGCGTACGAATTAATATTCGATTTGTTATTTTTAAATAAAAGAGCGATTTTCGAGTTTTGAATTTCGCACGATTTAGAATTGCTTGACCGTAATTTCAAACGTTTTTAAAATATATTGCATTTTTATAATTTAATAATTATGCGTAAAATAAAAGAAGCTATTAAAGGTTTTTTATATAATGCAGCTGCGAATAATATTATATAAAAGATCTTTTAAGCCGTAATAGCGAAATATCGAAATCGATTTTGATTGAGAATTTGAAAAATGCATCGGCGAATATATAAAAACGAAATACCGAAGTTTAAATTTTTGCGTAGGTTATTAAATATAAAAATAAATAGGAAAACCAAACTAATACGGCCATATATCGGTGGGTAAGATAGTCTAGGGAATTTCTAGAAGAAACTAAACAAAAGAAAAGAAAAATGAGTGAAGGTATAAATTGGATTGCGTGCTTATGATACTATTTAAGGGAATGCTTTGCTCTTATATTTGTTAAAGATAGTTAATGGCAGGGGGTCTCGGAGGGGTTCATGCCTCGATCATAGCTAAAACTACCAACTCCTATTAATACAGAGTATCACCGTTTTACACTAATAATATTTATTTCGGATATGCAAAATTTTAATCGAAGGCCAATAATAGCTTTAACTTTTTCGAAACAAATTATAATTTTGTCGATATTTTAAATATGTTTTATTATATAACATCGAATTTTAGAAAAAATTTTCTTATTATTATAATATAATTTAAAACTTTTTATTTTAACGTCGTTAATATAAAAAAAAGTAATATCAGAAATGCAAATTATAAAAATCTTATATACGATTTTCACGAATTAAACGATTAAATTAATGGCTTTTATAAGCATTCTGGTTATACGCAGTAAACCGATTAGTATTTGGATTGCCGTTATATTTCGAAATCGTAAATCAAGCATTAAATAATCGTAGCCGGAAAACAAATCGAAAAAAAAAGCGATTATTAATTTTGCGAATTCGTTTAAAAATTAATCGACGTTCAATAGCACGTTAACGTTTCGTATCGTTATTTTGTTTATTTCGACGACTGCGGTAATAAATTTATAAATGTTTTTTTTTTTTTCGCAACGATAAATTATTTGTTTTTATATAGGCCGTAGCAGAATTCGAAGATTTTTTATTTAATTCGTTTTTCAGCATTTCGATTATTTTATCCTAAAAGACCCTAAGGACTAAAAAAGTCTTTTTTTACCAAGCTTTATAAAATACGATTTTAATATCGATATAAAGCGTAACGTCAAAATTAAATTGGCTTATTTCGGTGAAATCGAAGGCTATAGCCTTTTTTCGGTTGCGTAGGATTTTGTAACGATCTAATCAGTCGGAGGGCTGGGAAATCAGTCAACTGGTCGTCGTGTTCATATAGTATAAAAAACGAGCCTTTGGTTTTATAACAAAATATTCATTTAAAATTAATAATTGCAAAAAGCAAAAATTGCTAAAAAAAAAAGCCTTATATATATAAATAATTTTCACAATTGATAAAAGACCCACCAGAAGGCCAGAAAGCTTGCAGCTATACGTAGTTGCTGGAATAACACGAAAAATAGCAATAAAATAAATCGTTATATTATTTTTCCGTCCGAAAAAAACGCGCTTTCGAATTTTTATTTATTAATACGTCGTTATTCAAATAATCGTACGAATCCAAACCTTCGGAATACGCTTTTAGCCAATTTACAAGTTTTGCAAAAAAACCGAAGAATTTTTTATACGCCAAATAAAAATCGCGCATTTTTAAAAAAACATATATAAAATCAAACGCGAAGTATTACGTAAAATTTTTATTCAAGTTTATTTAAGAAGCTTTGTATTAAAAAGTTTTCCGCTGCACTCGATAAGCGATTAATTCTTCGATTTCGTATTTAAGCTTATTAATTATATTAATAAATTTAAAAGCTAAATTAACCTGATTTAAAAGCGCGTCGTTAATTATTTTACGCAGTCGATTAGCGTAAAAAACTAGATGTACGTTTATAATATTAGAAAAATCTAATTTAAAAGCGTTATCGAAAATTTTAGCTACAATTTTAAAAAAGCCGTTTGTAAAATTATCGAGTTTGCGAAAAAGCCGAAAAATCGAAAATAAACGTATATCGAGCCATACGTAATCGCTAACGTTAAAATCGATCGCGCGGCGAAATTTATTCGTATTTTTTTTTATTTTATCGTAAGCTTATTAAAAGTGCGATTTGGCGAGATTCCAAGCGTCGTAATAACGGCGAGCGTACGCACGAGCTTCGTTTGCGTTTAGCTTATATAAAAAGTTAAAAAAAAAGAAAATATCGAGCTTCCAGTTTTAATTAATATAAAAAGTATAATCGTATACAATTTCAAAAAGTAAAAAGCCATTTAAATTTTCGTAAAAAAAACCATTTAAACGAAATTTATTATTAAAAAAAATTCGTTTTAATCGTTTTAATAAAAATTTACGAAAAGTCGAAAGCGTTTTTGCAAATATTAATTATAAATTTCGGTTTAATTATCGGTTTCAGAATAAGCGGCTGTCGAAAGCTTTAGTTGCGTACCGAATATTTTATTTAATTCAAACTAAAAAATAAATTAATATTAGAAGCCACGATCGTTAATAATATTTTTTAAAAGGCCAAAATACTTGTATACGTAAAATATATATAATTTAGCAAAGCTTCGAGCGTCGATATTTTTATAGCAGAAAATCGAAATAGCTTATTTAAAAAAGCGATTTATTATTACGAATACGTTATCGTAACCGTATTTGTTTTTATTAAAATTGTAAAAATCTATTGTAACGTATTTTTAAAAATGGTCAAAAACAAAAAAAAGCGGAAGAAAGCCGGGGCGTTTATTTTTTAAAACAAAACTTTTTCGATAAGCGTAGCAGTTGCGACAGTATTATTTTACGAAAACTGTTATATCTCGTTAATAATATTAATCCGAAAGCAATTGCGTAGTTTTACAAGCGCTAAAATAAGCGGTGAAAATCTGGTCGTATATTTTTCGTATAAAAGCCAAACGAAAGTAATCGACGTTTAATATTATCAGGCGATCGTAATATAATAGCAGATCGCGTTTAAATATATACGAAGTATTATTATCGTCGTTTTTTTTCGCAGCGTTTCGTATAGCTTTCTTTCGAAAAGCCATTAGGCTATTAATTATGCGATTAGCGTAAAAAATTTGATTAACGATACGAAATACGGAAAAAAAATCAGTTATTTCGACGATAAAAACAGCTGTTTCTGTGACGACTCACTCTTTTGGCCCCTCGTGTCACCCCAGCAACTATATGTAGCTGCAAGCTCCCTGGTCTTCTGGTGGGTCTTCCCATTAATTATAGAAACTATTTATATATATAAAGCTTTTTTTTTTTAGCAACCTTTGCCTTTTGCAGTTATTAATTTTAAATAAATATTTTTGTTACAAAACCAAAGGTTCGTTTTTTATATTATATGAATTCGGCGATCAATTAATTGATTTTTCAGTTTTCCGACTAATTAAATCGTTATATTATTAACAACTTTTTTTCTACGCTAACGACGGCGTAAATTTTTTTTTTTTCGAATTTCTTACGGATTATATTAAAATGATCGACCGGTCGTAAAAAAACTTATTTTCGCATTTTGCGAAAAATGGCTTTTGTTTAACGATTTCTTTTTTAGCAGAGCTTTTCAGTTTCTGCTATTACATTTTAACCTTCCTTTTTTTAATTAGCGAAAAAGCAATTTTTTTTAAAAGCTTTTTCTTTTGAAAAACAATTTTTTTTCCGAGAAAAAAAAAAAAAAAAAAAAAACAAAGCGCTAATCATTTCGCTTGCCATTTTTTTTTTGCAGCCTAGCGCTAAAAGCGTTTAATTAAAACTTTTGCAAAATCAATTAAAAAAAGCGCAAAAGCGTAAACGATAACTTTTAGAAGCTATGCGATTGCGACAGATCTTTTAATTAAAACGTTTAATAAAATCTATCGAACGTGCTTTTGCCAGTCGCGAATCTGCTGCTTTTTCTTTTTTTCGCAACGTTTTATTTTAATTAACAAACGCTGCAAATCAACCTTCACGCTTTTCGCGAATTCTTTTTGGATCTTTTTTTGACGGCCAAAACCTTAGCGCGCTTTTTAAACGCTATAGTTTTTATTTATTTGCTAATTTTCGATTAATTCGTATAAAGCGCGTTCCGAACTTTAAGTTTAAATTAAATAATAATAAAAATTATAAAACACGCTATTAGAAAATTAAAATTTTCGACAACTTCGAATTTTACTACGATTATTTCGCTAGCGATCGATTTCGTAATAATTATATATTCGATCAAACCGAAAGCGTAGCAAAAAAGTTCCTGATCCCGCGTATTTTAAACCGTTCCGATTTTACACTTTTCGAAAAATTAATAAAAAAAATCGCCGATTTCCTAGCCGATTTTTTAAATGTTTAAAAGGCCGAAAACGAATTTAAAATGCTTATAATAAATACGTACGACGACTTTTAGCGCTTTTATTTGCGATTTTCCATTTTCGCAGCGAACGCTTAAATACGAATCGATAAACAGCTTCGAAACACTTTCCGCGATAAAATATCAAAGCGTTTATAAAAAAAGCTGCATTTGAAATAAACGCGTACAACGATTTTTAAAAATTAGCTTACCGCCGTCCGTTAAAAAAAACAAAATTAATTAGCTAAACGAATTTTATACGCGAATCGCTTTTCAACCAAATTTATTATTTATCAAAATAATAAGTTTTTAACCAAAGCGTATTACGAATTAAATCGTACGTACGAAAATCGTTCAAATGCTTCACAGGCTTTTTTTTAGCCCTTTGTTTTTTCTTTTTTTCTACGCCAAAACGCTCCTTTTAGCGTTTTTCTTTTTCGATCGGACCAACGACAACGCTCGTTTTTTATTTTATATCAGAAAATTTAAAAAAACTAATCTACACGATTTTTTACGAGCCGATTTTCGGTTCCACCCAAAAGCCTTTCCAGGCTAGTAAATATAAACGAAGTCGAACCGGCCGAAAATTCGCTTTTTAATAATAATAATAAAAACGAAAACCCTTTTTCAAACGATTTTCAAAACGCATACGAAAAAATTAAAAGCTTTTTCGCTAATCGGAAAAACGCTTAAGCTTAAGCAAAACCTTTTTTTTAGGCGTATTACGCGATATGCGTTATTTTAACGTTCGAAAGCTTTTTAATAGCGATTTATTAATAATTTCCGTTATATTTATTAAAAATAGCTTTTCGTATAAAATAAAAGCGCTCGCCGATTTTAAAACGAACGGTTATGCGTTAATCGATTCGGCGCTGATCAAGTCTTTTTTTTTTTTTTTTAAATTTTTGATTTAATTTTTCCCGGCTTTTTTTTTTATAAAAAAGTATAATAAAATTCGTAGCTATTTAATTATATATTTTACGCTTTTCAATCTTATTATTAACAATCGAATATAATCGTTTACTTTTTTTTTAATTATCAATTTCGGAAATCATAATATAATTCTAGAAAAAGCTTGGTTGGCCGAACACTAAGTTTTATTAAATTGTAATAAACGCAAGTTTTATTGGCCGAAGTTTTATTTTTCTATAGTTTTTTACGCTCGTTGTATTAAAGTTTTTTATTTGTATTTTCGAAAAATTTAATCTCGCTATTAAAACGACGTTGTAAAACGTAACAAAAACCTTAACTAATTATAACAGACTTACGACGCTGTGCGAAGCGCGAAAAAATCGAATTTCACTCGCGGTGCCAATTTCGATAGCGACGCTAATAAAATAATATAAGAAATTATATTATTATTTTTTCAGGCTAACGATTCTTTTTTTATTATTTTTTCTTTTTTTTTTTTTTCTTCGTCAAAACAGCTTTTTCGTTTTACGAAAAACAATTATATTAAAAACCGAAAAAAAGCCTTCGCCGCGATAGTTTTTCAGTTTAATATAATCGATAATTTAAATAAGCTATTTTTTAAACCTTTTAAACGACCAGTTCGAAAACGAATTTTTTAATTTATTGCTTATTTAATTTCCATCTGCCAGATTATTGCGTACGCTTTTAAACTGATTTCCAGAAAAAAAGCAGTTAAAATATTTTCAACCTTTTTATACGAAATCGATAAAATATTAAACGATCTTATATATAATACTTTTTTTAAAACCTAATCTTACAGTTTTTTCGAACGTTTCAAAACTAATAAAATATCGATTTCGATTTTTTTAATCAGCTTAGCAAAACTAATTTCGAATAAACTTTTTTTCGAATCTTTTTTCCCGAAATATAAAAACTTCGAACACGTGTTTTTTAAAGCCGCCAGTAACGAGCTAGCTTTTTACCGGCCTTACGATTATAAAATCGAGCTTATTATAAATAAAAAAAAGCTGAAATACACTTTTTTATATAAAATATCGATTTTAAAGCTCGAAATTATTAAAATTTATTTGCAAAATAATTTTAACAAAAGCTTTATCGAATTTTTTATCGTTTTTTTCGCTGTTTCAATGCTTTTCGCTAAAAAACCCGACGGTTTATTGCGTTTTTGTATCGATTATCGAACTTTTAATAATATTATTTGTAAAAATCGCTATTTTTTCTTTTTTATCGATAAGATTTTTATTCGTTTTTCGAAAGCGCGAATTTTTACAAAGCTCGATATTCGTCAAGCTTTTTATAAAATTCGAATAAATTCCGCTAATAAAAAACTAACGACGTTTCGTACGCGTTACGACGCTTATAAATATAAAATGCTACTTTTTGGCTTTATTAATAAATTCGCAATTTACCAACGTTATATAAACGACGTTTTTTTCGATTATTTAAACGATTTTTGTATTGCATATTTAAATAATATTTTTATTTATTCGTCCGACCTTTTAAAATACGTTATATACGTTCGCAAAATGTTTTAAAAGCTCGCTGACGCTGAATTACAGGCCGATATTCGGAAATTTAAATTTAACGTTATTCGGACCCGTTATTTAAGCTTTATTATTTCGATTAAAAGCTTAGAAGTAGATCCAGAAAAAGTTTCCGTAATCGCTTATTAAAAGCCTTTTATTATTGTAAAAGATGTATAAAGCTTTTTTGGTTTTTATAACTTTTACCGACGTTTTATTCGAAATTACGATATAATTGCAAAACCTTTGGTTTATTTAATCAAGGCTAACGATTTTTACAATTTCACTTTTAAATATCAGAAAAGTTTCGACCTTTTTATATTAGCTTTTATTATTACACCAGTTTTATAATATTATAAACAAAACCTTTTTTGCATATTAAAAACTGACGCTTCCGACGGCGTAATAGCTTTTGTGTTTTCGCAATTTCATAATAACGATTAGCTTCCAGTCGTTTATTTTAGCAAAACTATAATTTTCGCAAAGCTAAACTACGTCGTATACGACAAAAAAATGCTCGCAATCGTGAAATTTTTAAGCAATTTTCGTATTAAATTAGCTAGCTTAGTTTATTAAATTAAAATTATTATTAATTATAAAACTTTAAAATATTTTATAATTTTTAAACTTTTAAACGCTCGATAAGCACGCTGGACCGAGCTTCTCGCCGATTACAACTTTTTTATTACGTATAAACTAAATAAACACAACTTTTTGGCTGACGTATTAATACGTCGTACGACCGAATTCGACCGCCAAAATTTTTTTAAACGCATTCAGCGTTTGCAAACACTTTTTCGAGCCGATTAAATTAATTACCGCTTTTTAATTAAAAAACTGCGATTTTTTACGACCTTCGAAACAGCTGTTTTTATCGTTGAAATAGCTGATTTTTTTTTCGTATTTCGTGTCGTTGACCAGCTTTTCCACGTTAATCGCATAGCTAACAGCCTGATAGCTTTTCGAAAAAAAAGCTGTACGAAACGCTACGAAAGAAAACGACGCTAATAATACTTCGTATATATTTAAACGCGACCTGCTGTTATATTACGGTCGTTTAATAATATCAAACGTCGATTATTTTCGTTTGGCTTTTATACGAAAAATGCACGACCAGATTTCCACCGTTTATTTCAGCGCTCGCAAAACTACGCAATTGCTTTCGAACTAATATTATTAGCGAAATATAACAGCTTTCGTAAAATAATATTATCGTAATTGCTACGCTTATCGAAAGAGTTTTGTTTTAAAAAATAAACGCTCCGGCTTTTTTTAGCTTTTTTCTGTTTTTAATTACTTTTGAAAACACGTTATAATAGACTTTTGCAGCTTTAATAAAAACAAATACGATTACGATAACGTGTTCGTAATAATAAATCGCTTTTTCAAACAAGCTATTTCGATTTGCTATAAAAATATCGACGCTCGAAGTTTCGCTAAATTATATATATTTCACGTATATAAGTATTTTGGCTTTTCAAAAAGTATTATTAGCGATCGTGGCCCTTAATATTAATTTATTTTTTGGTTTGAATTAAATAAAATATTCGATACGCAATTAAAGCTTTCGATAGCCGCTTATTTCGAAACCGATAGTTAAACCGAAATTTACAACTAATATCTGCAAAAACGCTTTCCACCTTTCGTAAACTTTTATTAAAACGATTAAAGCGAATTTCTTTTAATAATAGATTTCGCTCAAATAGTTTTTTTTTACAAAAGTCTAAATGGCTTTTCACTTTTTAAAATTATATACGGTTATATTTTTTATATTAATTAAAACTGGAAGCTCGATACTTCTTTTTTTTCTAATTTTTTATATAAGCTAAACGCAAACGAAACTCGTGCGTACGCTCGCCGCTATTACGACGCTTAAAACCTCGCCAAATCGCACTTTTAATAAGCTTACGACAAAAAAAAAAAAAATACGAATAAATTTCGCCGCGCGATCGATTTTAACGTTAACGATTACGTATGACTCGATATGCGTCCATTTTCGATTTTCCGGCCTTTCCGCAAGTTCGATAATTTTACAAACGGCCCTTTTAAAATTGTAGCCAAAATTTTCGATAACGCTTTTAAACTAAATCTTTTTAATATTATAAACGTACACTCAGTTTTTCACGCTAATCGATTGCGTAAAACAGCTGACGATACGCTTCCAAATCAGATTAATCCAGCTTCTAAACTTATTAATATAATTAATAAGCTTAAATACGAAATCGAAAAATTAATCGCTTATCGAATGCAACGGAAAACCTTTTAATATAAAATTTTTTAAATAAACTTAAATAAAAATTTCACGTGGTATTTCGCGTTTGATTTTATATACGTTTTTTTAAAAATGCGCGACTTTTATTTAGCGTATAAAAAGCTTTCCGGTCCTTCTGCAAAACTTATAAACTGGCTAAAAGCGTATTCCGAAGGTTTGGATTCGTACGATTATTTAAATAGCGACGTACTAATAAATAAAAGCTCGAGGGCGCGCTTTTTTCGGACGGAAAAATAATATAACGACTTATTTTTTTGGCCTTTTATATTATCCCAGCAATTATATATAACTGCAAGCTTTCTGGTTTTCTGATAAATCTTTTTATTAATTATGAAAACTATTTATATATATAAGGCTTTTTTCCTTTAGCACTTCTGCTTTTTGCAATTATTAATTTTAAATAAATATTTTTATTACAAAACCAAAGGCTCGTTTTTTATATCATATAAACTCGGCGACCAGTTGACTGATCTTCCAGCCCTCCGACTGATTAAATCGTCACAGTTTCGAAAGCCGTAAAAAATCGAAGTTTTTTGATTAAAAAGCGGTAATCGATCTGATTTGCTCGAAAAAAAGTTTGCAAGCGCTAAATGCGTTTAAAAAAGTTTTGGCGGTCGAATTCGCTCGTACGACGTATTAATACGTCAGCCAAAAGATTGTGTTTACCTGGTTTGTACGTAATAAAAAAGTTGTAATCGGCGAGAAGCTCGGTCCAGCGTGTTTATCGAACGTTTAAAAGTTTAAAAGTTATAAAATATTCCAAAGCTTTGTAATTAATAATTATTTTGATTTAATAAACTAAATTAATTAATTCAGTACGAAAATTGCTTAAAAATCTTACGATTACGAGCATCTTTTTATCGTATACGACGTAATTTAGCTTTGCGGAAATTATAGTTTTGCTAAAATAAGCGATTGAAAGCCAATCGTTATTATAAAATTGCGAAAATACAAAAGCCATTACGCCGTCGAAAGCGTTAATTTCTAATATACAAAAAAAGTTTTGCTTGTAATATTATAAAACTGATATAATAATAAAAGCTAATATAAAAAGGTCGAAATTTTTTTGATATTCAAAAATAAAATTGTAAAAAACGTTAGCTTTAATTAAATAAACCAAAAGCTTTGTAATTATACCGTAGTTTCGAATAAAACGTCGGTAAAAATTACAAAAATCAAAAAAACTTTGTATTTTTTTTATAATAATAAAAGGCTTTTAATAGGCGATTACGGAAACTTTTTCTGAATTTACTTTTAAGCTTTCAGTCGAAATAATAAAATCTAAATAACAAATTCGAATAACATTGAATTTAAATTTCCGAATATCGATTTATAATTTAGCGTTAGCGAATTTTTGAAACATTTTGCGAACGTATATAGCGTATTTCAAAAAGTCGAACGAATAAATAAAAATATTATTTAAATATGTAATACAAAAATCGTTTAAATAATCGAAGAAAACGTCGTTTATATAACGTTAATAAATTGCGAGCTTATTAATAAAGCCAAAAAGTAGCATTTTGCATTTATAAACGCCGTAACGCGTACGAAACGTCGTTAGTTTTTTACTGGCGGAGTTTATTCGAATTTTATAAAAAGCTTAACGAATATCGAATTTCGTAAAAATTCGCGCTTTCGAAAAACGAGCAAAAGTTTTATCGATAAAAAAAAAAAGATAGCGATTTTTACGAATAACGTTATTAAAAGCTCGATAATCGATACAAAAACGTAATAAACCGTCGGGTTTTTTAGCGAAAAGCATTAAAGCAGCGAAAAAAGCGGTGGAAAATTCGATAAAGTTTTTGTTAAAATTATTTTGCAAATAAATTTTAATAATTTCGAGTTTTGAAATCGATATTTTATACAAAAAAATGTATTTTAGCTTTTTTTCATTTATAATAAGCTCGATCTTATAATCGTAAGGCCGGTGAAAAGCTAGCTCGTTACTGGCGGCCTTAGAAAATACGTATTCGAAATTTTTATACTTCGGAAAAAAAGATTCGAAAAAAGGTTTATTCGAAATTAGTTTTGCTAAACTAATTAAAAAAATCGAAATCGATATTTCGTTGATTCTGAAACGTTCGAAAAAATTATAAAATTAAATTTTAAAAAAAATGTTATACGTAAAATCGTTTAGTATTTTATCGATTTCGTACAAAAAGATTGAAAACATTTTAACTGCTTTTTTTTTAAAAATCAGTTTAAAAGCGTGTGTAATAATTTGGCAAATAAAAATTAAGTAAGCAATAAATTAAAAAATTCGTTTTCGAACTGGTCGTTTAAAAAATTTAAAAAATAGCTTATTTGAATTATCGATTATATTAAGCTGAAAAGCCATCGCGGCGAAAGCTTTTCTTCGGTTTTTAGTATAACTGTTTTTCGTAAAACGAAAAAGCTGTTTTGACGAAAAGAAAAAAAAAGAAAAAGAAATAATAAAAAAGGGATCGTTAGTTTAAAAAAGTAATAATATGATTTTTTATATTATTTTATTAACGTCGCTATCGAAATTAGTATCGCGAGTGAAATTCGATTTTTTCGCGTTTCGTATAACGTCGTAAATTTGTTATAATTGGTCAAGATTTTTATTACGTTTTACAGCGTCGTTTTAATAGCGAAATTAAATTTTTCGGAAATGCAAATAAAAGATTTTAATATAATAAGCGTAAAAAGCTGTGAAAAGGTAAAACTTCGGCCAATAAAGCTTGCGTTTATTACAATTTAATAAAACTTAATATTCGGCCAACCAAGCTTTTTTTAAAATCATATTATAATTTCCGAAATTAATAATCAAAAAAAAAAAATTAAACGATTGTATTCGATTGTTAATAATAAAATTAAAAAGCGTAAAATATATAATTAAATAGCCACGAGCTTTATTATATTTTTTTACAAAAAAAAAAGCCGGAAAAAATTAAATTAAAAGTTTTAAAAAGAAAAAAAAGATTTAATCAGCGCCGAATCGATCAACGTATAACCGTTCGTTTTAAAATCGGCGAGCGCTTTTATTTTATACGAAAAGCCATTTTTAATAAATATAACGAAAATTATTAATAAATCGTTATTAAAAAGCTTTCGAACGTTAAAATAACGCATATCGCGTAATACGCTTAAAAAAAAAGCTTTGCTTAAATCTAAGCGTTTTTCCGATTGGCGGAAAAGCTTTTAATTTTTTCGTATGCGTTTTGAAAATCGTTTGAAAAAAAGCTTTTATTTTTATTATTATTATCAAAAAGCGAATTTTCGGCCGGTTCGACCTCGTTCATATTTATCAGCCTAAAAAAGCTTTTGAATAAAACCGAAGGTCGGCCTGTAAAAGATCGTGCAAATTAGTTTTTTTAAATTTTCCGATATAAAATAAAAAACGAGCGTTATCGTTGGTTCGATCGAAAAGAAAAAACGCCAAAAAAAGCGTTTTAGCGTAAAAAAAAAGAAAAAACAGCAGAGGACTGAGAAAAAGCTTGTAAAGCATTTAAACGATTTTCGTACGTACGATTTGATTCGTAGTACGTTTTAATTAAAAATCTATTATTTTAATAAATAATAAATTTGATTAAAAAGCGATTCGCGTATAAAATTCGTTTAGCCAATTAATTTTATTTTTTTTAACGGACGGCGGTAAACCAATTTTTAAAAATCGTTATACGCGTTTATTTCAAATACAGTTTTTTTCGTAAACGCTTTAGTATTTTATCGCGAAAAGCGTTTCGAAGCTGTTTATCAGTTCGTATTTAAACGTTTGCTGCGAAAATAAAAAATCGCAGGTAAAACCGTTAAAAATCGTCGTGCGTATTTATTATAAATATTTTAAATTCGTTTTCGGCTTTTTAAACGTCGAAAAAATCGGCCAGAAAATCGGCGATTTTTTTGATTAATTTTTCGAAAAAAATAAAATCGGAACGGTTTAAAATACGCGGGGTAAAAAATTTTTTTATTACGCTTTCGGTCTGATCGAATATATAATTTTTGCGAAATCGATCGCTAGCGAAATAATTGTAATAAAATTCGAAATTATCGAAAACTTTAGTTTTTTAATAGCGTGCTTTGTAATTTTTATTATTATTTAATTTAAATTCAAAATTCGAAACGCGTTTTATACGAGCTAGTCGAAAATCAGCAGATAAATGAAAACTATAGCGTTTAAAAAGCGCGCTAAAATCTTAGCCGTTAAAAAAAAAATTTAAAAAAAGTTCGCGAAAAGCGTAGAGGTTAATCTGCAGCGTTTGTTAATTAAAATAAAACGTTGCGAAAAAAAGAAGCAGCAAATTCGCGACTAGCAGAAGCACGTTCGATAAATTTTATTAAACGCTTTGATTAAAAAATCTGTCGCAATCGTATAATTTCCAAAAATTATCGTTCACGCTTTTGCGCTTTTTTTAATTAATTTTGCAAAAATCTCAACTGAATGCTTTCAGCGCTAAATTGCAAGAAAAAAATGGCAAGCGAAATGGTTGATATTTTGTTTTTTTTTTGTTTTTTTTTCTTCGGAAAAAGAACTGTTTTTTTAAAAAAAAAGCTTTTAAAAAAAGCTGTTTTTTCGCTGATTAAAAAAAAAAAAGTTGAAGTATAATAGCAGAAGCTAAAAAGCTTTGTTAAAAAAAGAATCGTTAAACAAAAGCCATTTTTCGCGAAATGCGGAAATAAGCCTTTTTACGACCGGTCGATTATTTTAATATAATCTGTAACGATTTAATCAGTCGAAGGGCTGGGAAATCAGTCAACTGGTCGCCGTGTTCATATGGTATAAGAAACGAGCCTTTGGTTTTGTAACAAAAATATTCATTTAGAATCAATAATTGCAAAAAGCAGAAGTTGCTAAAAAAAAAAAGCTTTATATATATAAATAATTTCCATAATTAATAAAAAGATTTACTAAAAGACCAAAAAGCTTGCAATTATACGTAATTGCTAAAATGACACGAAAAGCAAACAAATAAATCGTTATATTACTTTTCCGTCCGAAAAAAGCGCGCTTTCGAGCTTTTATTTATTAGTACGTTATTATTTAAATAATCGTACGAATCCAAACTTTCGGAATACGCTTTCAGCCAGTTTATAAGTTTTGCAAAAGGACCGGGAAGCTTTTTATACGCCAAGTAAAAGTCGTGCACTTTTAAAAAAGCGTAAATAAAATCAAACGCGAAATACCACGTGAAATTTTTATTTAAGCTTATTTAAAAAGCTTTATACTAAAGGGTTTTTCGTTGCATTCGATAAGCGATTAATTTTTCGATTTTATATTTAAGTTTATTAATTATATTAATAGATTTAAAAGCTAGGTTAATCTGATTTGAAAACGCGTCGTTAGCTGTTTTACGCAATCGATTAGCGTGAAAAATTAAATATACGTTTATAATATTAAAAAGGTTTAGCTTAAAAGCGTTGTCGAAAATTTTGGCTATAATTTTAAAAAGGCCGTTTATAAAGTTGTCGAATTTGCGAAAGGGCCGAAAGGTCGGAAATAAACGTATATCGAGCCAAACGTAATCGCCGACGTTAAAATCGATCGCGCGGCGAAATTTATTCGTATTTTTTTTTATTTTGTCGTGGGTTTATTAAAAATGCGATTTAGCGAAATTCCAAGCGTTGTAATAGCGGCGAGCGTACGCATAAGCTTCGTCTGCGTTTAGTTTATGTAAAAGGTTGGAAAAAAGGAAAATATCGAGCTTTTAATTTCAATTGATATAAAAAATATAATCGTATACAATTTCAAAAAGTAAAAAGCCATTTAGATTTTCGTAAAAAAGAATTATTTGGGCGAAATTTATTATTAAAAAAAATTCGTTTTAATCGTTTTAATAAAAATTTACGAAGAATCGAAAGCGTTTTTGCAAATATTGATTGTAAATTTCGGTTTGACTATCGATTTCAGAATAAGCGGCTGTCGAAAGCTTTAATTGCGTATCGAGTATTTTATTTAATTCAAACCAGAAAGTAAATTAATACTAAAGGCCACGATCGTTAATAATACTTTTCGGAGGGCCAAAATACTTATATACGTGAAATATATATAATTTAGCGAGATTTCGAACGTCGATATTTTTATAACAAAAAATCGAAATAGCTTGCTTAGAAAAACGATTTATTATTACAAATATATTATCGTAATCGTATTTGTTTTTGTTAAAATTGCAAAAGTTTATTATAACGTATTTTCAAAAATAATTAAAAATAAAAAAAAGCTGAAAAAAGCCGGGGCGCTTATTTTTTAAAACAGAATTCTTTCGATAAGCGTAGCAATTGCGATAATATTGTTTTACGAAAATTGTTATACTTCGCTAATAATATTAGTTCGAAAGCAATTGCGTAGTTTTGCGAACGTTGGAATAAACGATAAAAATTTGGTCGTGCATTTTTCGTATAAAGGCCAAACGAAAGTAATCGACGTCTGGTATTATTAAGCGATCGTAATATAGCAGCAGATTGCGTTTAAATGTATACCAAAACGGAATGTTATTATCGTCGTTTTTTTTCGTAGCGTTTCGTACAGCTTTTTTTCGAAAAGCTATCAGACTGCTAGCTATGCGATTAGCATGGAAAAGCTGGTTAACGATACGAAATACGGATAAAAAATCAGCTATTTCAACGATAAAAACAGTTATTTCGAAGGTCGTGAAAAATCGAAGTTTTTTAATTAAAAGGCGATGATCGATCTAATCGGTTCGAAAAAGGATTTGTAGACGCTGGGTGCGTTTAAAAGAATTTTGGCGGTCGAATTCGCTTATACGACGTGTTAATGCGTCAACTAAAAAGTTGTGTTTATTTAGTTTATACGTAATAAAAAAGTTGTAATCGGCGAAAAGTTCGGTTTAGCGTGCTTATCGAGCGTTTAAAAATTTAAAAGTTATAAAGTATTTTAAAGTTTTATGATTAATAATTATTTTAATTTAATAAATTAAATTAATTAGTTTAATACGAAAATTGCCTAGAAATCTTACGATTGCGAATATTTTTTTATCGTATACGACGTAGTTTAGCTTTGCGAAAGCTATAGTTTTGCTAAAATAAGCGACTAAAAGCCAATCGTCGTTATAAAATTGCGAAAGCACAAAAGCTATTACGCCGTCGGAAGCGTTAGTTTTTAATATGCAAGAAAGGTTTTGCCTATAATATTGTAAAATTAATGTAATAATAAAAGCTAGTAAAAAGGTCGAAATTCTTTTGATATTTAAAAATAAAATTGTAAAAAACGTTAGCCTTGGTTAAATAAACCAGAAGTTTTGCAATTATACCGTAGTTTCGAATAAAACGTCGGTAAAAGTTACAAAAATTAAAAAAGCTTTGTATATTTTTTATAATAATAAAAAGCTTTTAGTAGGCGATTACGAAAATCTTTTCTGGATTTATTTTTAAATTTTTAATAAAAATAATAAAACTTAAATAACGAATCCGAATAACGTTGAATTTAGATTTTCGAATATCGGCCTGTAATTCAGCGTTAACGAGCTTTTAAAACATTTTGCGAACGTATATAACGTATTTTAAAAAATCGGACGAATAAATAAAAATGTTATCTAGATATATAATGTAAAAATCGTTTAAATAATCGAAAAAAACGTCGTTTATATAGCGTTGATAAATTGCGGATTTATTAGTAAAATCAAAAAATAACATTTTGCATTTATAAGCGCCGTAACGCGTACGAAACGTCGTTAGTTTTTTATTAGCGAAGTTTATTCGAATTTTGTAAAAAGCTTAACGAATATCGAACTTCGTAAAAATTCGCGCTTTCGAAAAACGAGCAAAAGTCTTATCGATAAAAAGAAAAAAATAGCGATTTTTACGAATAACGTTATTAAAAGTTCGATAATCGATACAAAAACGTAATAAACCGTCGGGTTTTTTAACGAAAAGCATTAAAGCAGCGAAAAAAGCGGTGAAAGGTTCGATAAAACTTTTATTAAGATTATTTTGCAAGTAAGTTTTGATAATTTCGAGCTTTGAAATCGATATTTTATATAAAAAAGTGTATTTTAGCTTTTTTTTACTTATAATAAACTCGATTTTATAATCGTAAGGCCGGTAAAAAGCTAGCTCGTTACTAACGGCTTTAGAAAACACGTGTTCGAGATTTTTGTATTCCGGAGAAAAAGATTCGAGGAAAAATTCATTCGAAATTAACTTTGCTAAACTAATTAAAAAGGTCGAAATCGATATTTCATTGGTTTTGAAACGTTTAAAAAATTATAAAATTAAATCTTAAAAAAAATGTTATACGTAAAATCGTTTAGTATTTTATCGATTTTGTACAAAAAAGTTAAAAACATTTTAATTGCTTTTTTTCTGGAAATCAATTTAAAAGCGTATATAATAATCTGGCAGATAGAGATTGGGTAAGCAATAGATTAAGGAACTCGTTTTCGAACTGGTCGTTTAAAAGATTTAAGAAATAGCTTGTTTGAATTATCGATTATATTAAGCTAAAAAGCTATCGCGGCGAAGGCTTTTTTTCGGTTTTTAATATAATTGTTTTTCGTAAAACGAAAAAGCTGTTCTAACGAAAGGAAAAGAGAAAAAGAAGAAATAATAGAAAAAGGATCGTCAGCCTGAAAAAATGGTGTAATTTCTTATATTATTTTATTAGCGTCGCTATTGAAATTAATATCGCGAATGAAATTCGATTTTTTCGCGCTTCGTATAATGTCGTAGGTCTGTTATAATTAATTAAGATTTTTGTTACGTTTTACAACGTCGTTTTGATAGCGAAATTAAATCTTTCGGAAATGCAAATAAAAGATTTTAATACAACGAGCGTAAAAAACTGTAAAAAAATAAAACTTCGGCTAATAAAGCTTGCGTTTATTACAATTTAGTAAAATTTAATATTCGGCCAATTAAGCTTTTTTTAAAATCATATTATAATTTCCGAAATTAATAATTAAAAAAAAGTAAACGATTGTATTCGATTATTAATAATAAAATTAAAAAGCGTAAAATATGTAATTAAATGGCTACGAGCTTTATTATACTTTTTTATAAAAAAAAAAGCCGGAAAAAATTAAATCAAAAGTTTTAAAAAGAAAAAAAAGGATTTAATTAACGCCGAATCGATTAACGTATAATCGTTCGCTTTAAAATCGGCGAGCGCTTTTATTTTATACGAAAAACTATTTTTGATAAATATAACGAAAATTGTTAATAAATCGCTATTAAAAAGCTTTCGAACGTTAAAATAACGCATATCGCGCAATACGCTTAAAAAAAAGGTTTTGCTTAGGCCTGAGCGTTTTTTCGATTGGCGGAAAAGCTTTTAATTTTCTCGTATGCGTTTTGAAAATCGTTTGGAAAAGGATTTTCGTTTTTATTATTATTATTAAAAAGCGAATTTTCGGCCGGTTCGATTTCGTTTACATTTATTAGCCTAAAAAGGTTTTTAAATGGAACCGAAGGTCGGCCCGTAAAAAATCGTGCAAATTGGCCTCGAACTTTCTGATATGAAATAAAAGACGAGCGCTGTCGTTGGTCCGATCGAAAAGGAAAAACGCTAAAGGAGGCGTTTTGGCGTAGAAAAAAAGGAAAAACAAAGGGCTGAAAAACCTATGGAGCATTTGAACGACTTTCGTACGTACGATTTGACTCGTAGTACGCTTTGGTTAAAGATCTATCATTTTAATAAATAGTAGATTTGGTTAAAAAGCGATTCGCGTATAAAATTCGTTTAGCCAATTGATTTTGTTTTTTTTGTCGAACGGCGGTGAGCCAATTTTTGAAAATCGTTGTACGCGCTTATTTTAAATGCAGTTTTTCTCGTAAACGCTTTGGTATTTTATCGCGGAAAGCGTTTCGAAGCTGTTTGTCGGTTCGTATTTAAGCGTTCGCTGCGAAAATAAAAAATCGCAGGTAAAATCGCTAAAAATCGTCGTGCGTATTTATTGCAAGCATTTTAAATTCGTTTTCGGCCTTTTAAACGTCGGAAAAATCGGCCAAAAAATCGGCGACTTTTTTAATTAATTTTTCGGAAAAAATAAAATCGGAACGATTCAAAATACGCGAAATAAAAAACTTTTTTGCTACGTTTTCGGTTTGATCGAATATATAATTTTTGCGAAATCGATCGTTAGCGAAATAATCGTAGTAAAATTCGAAGTTATCGAAAATTTTAATTTTTTAATAACGTGTTTTATAATTTTTACTATTATTTAATTTAAACTTAAAGTTCGAAACGCGCTTTATGCGAGCTAATCGAAAATCAGTAAATAAATGGAAATTATAACGTTCAAAAAGCGCGCTAAGGTTTTGGCCGTTAAAGGAAGATTTAAAAAGAATTCGCGAAAAGCGTAAAGATTGATTTGCAGCGTTTGCTGGTTAAAATGAAACGTTGCGAAAAAAAAGAGAAACAGCAGATTCGCGACTGGCAGAAGCGCGTTCGATAGATTTTATCAAACGCTTTAATTAAAAGGTTTATCGCAGTCGTATAATTTTTAAAAATTGTCGTTTACGCTTTTGCGTTTTTTTTAGTTGATTTTGCAAAAGTTTTAATTAAACGCTTTTAGCGCTAAGCTGCAAAAAAATAGCAGGCGAAATGGTTGGCGTTCTGCCTTTTCCTTTGTTTTTCTTTTTTCGGGGGAAGGACTGTTTTTCAGAAAAAAAAGCTTCTGGGGAAGGCTGCTTTTTCGCTGATTGAAAAAAGGAGGAAGATTAAGATGTAGTAGCAGAAGCTGAAAAGCTTTGCTAAAAGGAGGATCGTTAAATAAAAGCCATTTTTCGCGAAATGCGGAAATAAGCTTTTTTACGACCGGTCGATTACTTTGGTATAACTCGTGAAGAATTCGAAGGAAAAAATAATTTACGCCGTCGCCAGCGTAGAAAAAGAGTTGTTAATAATATAACGATCTAATCAGTCGAAGGGCTAAAAGATCAGTCAATTGGTCGCCGTATTTATATAATATAAAAAACGAGCTTTTGGTTTTGTAATAAAAATATTTATTTAGAATTAATAATTGCAAAAGGCAAAAGTTATTAAAAAAAGAAAGTTTTATATATATAAATAGTTTCTATAATTGATAGGAAGACCCACCAGGAGACCAGGGAGCTTGCAACTATACGTAGTTGCTGGGGTGACACGAGGGGCAAACAAGTGAGTCACATAATCCGTAAGAAATTCGAAAAAAAAGATAATTTACGCCGTCGCCAGCGTAAAAAAAAATTATTAATAATATAACGATTTAATCAATCGAAAAGCTGAAAAATTAATTAATTAATCGTCGTATTTATATAATATAAAAAACGAGCTTTTGGTTTTGTAACAAAATATTCATTTAAAATCAACAACTGCAAAAGGCAGAGGTTGTTAAAGAAAGAAAGTCTTATATATATAAATAGTTTCCACAGTTGATAGGAGACCCACCAGAAGGCCAGAAAACTTGCAGCTACACGTAATTGCTGGGGTGATACGAGAGGTGGCAACAGAATAAATCGTCATAGATTTCGTACAAAATCTTTTTTTTTTAAAACAAAAATTGGGTTCCGATTGCTAAATTATTAAATCGTTTTTTTATAAATCGGCTGCCGAGTAATAAGCTGGAAAATCGGCCGGTGATAAATTCTTCGAATTCGCTAATAACTAATTAAAATAGTTTTGTTGTTTTATTTTTTTTAAACTAATCGTTTATTTTTTCGGAAATATTTTCACCGGATTCGCTAAAATTTACGAATCGTATTTTATTAATTTTGCGCTTGTAAAAAATGCTAATATTAATATAAAAAAATAAAATATGCGAATCGGATTTATTTAATACGAAAACTAAATCTTCGGAATTTTTATTTCCGAATTAATAGCTAAAAAAATTAATATTAATTAATTTTATTCGCGGTGCTATTTCGATTAGCAACGTAAATACTTTTAGCCGAATATTTTCCAGGTTTTATTATAGCCTAGCGTCTGTTCTAAAATCAAAGCCGGCTATTCGTTTCCCGATAAAACGTCGACTAAAAAAACTTTATCGCCGGCGACGATAATTTAGCTTTGAAAAAATCGGTTTTAGTTTCAGAAAAAGACTTTTATTTGGCCGTTTTCGGTGTATTTAAAGCTGACAAAACTTTTCAAAATTCAAAGCATTTTAAAAATAATAAAATAAAAGTATTTTTTTATTATTAAAAAGTTTTTATAAATAATAATATTTTCAACGTCGATTTTTATATTTCGTATAATTTTATTAAATTTAATAATATTTTCATTAACGATCGTATAAATTATTCGTTTATCGATAATAATCGGAATATTATTGGCTTCGGCCGTTTTTTGATTTATGCAATTAATTTCGGCTTTATTATCGAATAAAACAAAGGCGGTCGTACTTTTTTTAAATATTATTTTTATTTTTAGTATTTTTATAACCGTATAAAAGCAGTTTCGTCGTTTTAACTTTTGGGTTTTTATAACAAAAATCAAAAAGCTAACTTTTTCCGAAGATTTTTTTATCGGCTAAATTAACTGCGGTGTTGTAAATTTTTTTCTGATTTTTTTCCAATTTAAAATCGTTTTTTTTTCGGATGATTTTAACTTTTTCGTTTTTTTTTAATACAAGGATTTGTTTATTAATAATTTTGTCGAATCTTTTTTTTGTATTAAATAAATCGCTGAATTTTAATTTAAATTTCTGTTTTATAATCTTTTTAATAGTTTCGTCGACGGCTTCGGAACTAATATATTTGTCGATTTATTTTTCGCTTCGTATTAATAATAAGCGTTTAAAAGCTGGTATTTTTTGAATAATTTAAATCGAAATGTCGGTATCGATATTTTTTATATTATCGTTAATTTTTTTTATTATAAGCGTTTTTCTAATAATTTTATCGGTTTTTTTTCGAATTTCGAAATCTTTTTTCTTTTCGATTCTAACGTTTTTTTTTACGCTAATCGGTTTGGCGAATAAAACAGAAGCATTTTGTTTTTTTATAATTCGCTGGCCTAATTATATAACCATAATATTTGCAAATGCGATAATTGCATTAGTAATATATATATTTGTTTTTTATTTATACATTTGGATTTTATTTATACTTAAAATAAAAGTTTTCTTTTTAATTAATACGTTTTTTGAGATATTTTTTTTTTATTAATAAAAATCGTTTTTGCATTTTTTTTGGTTTCCAAACAGTCGTTCTATTCCGTATTTTTTACTTTTAAGCGAATAGTATTTAACCAGCTCTGGTTTTTAGCTTTGTTAAAAAAGCTTATTTCTGCTTTTACCGGTCCGAAGCAAATCGCTTCGTATTTGTTAATATAATAAATACTATTGTTTATATAAAAATTAAATGCTTTGCATTCCGAGCGAATATAAGATTTTTCGCAGTAAATTTTTTTATTATTACAAAATTTATATTTACCACGGAATCTGTTTTAATAATTATTTTTATTATTTTAATAGCCGCGATTTTGGTTTTTTCGTTGGTTTTTTTTTCTTTTTTGATAATCGTTATTATAATTAGTATTTCGCTGATTCTAATCGCTAATACGAAAAAATTGCTATTGGGCAGCTATTATTTTTACGATAATTTGACGGAGCTGATCGCTTCGCGTATTTTAAAAAAATAATTGTTATAAAAATTATTTTAATCGTTTTTATTATTCGAATTAACGTAAAAAAGTTTTTTCTGCTATTGTATAAAACCTTCGACTTTGTTTTGCAATTTTTAAATTTTAATATCGATAAATTTTAATACGAAAGTTTCGATATTTTTGTTAAGCTTTTCCAAGCCAATAAGCTTCGCAAAACGATTAAATAATATAATAACTAATTGTTTTTTAGCGATTTCGGTAATTCCTAATAACTGAGCATGTTTTTGTATTAAAGCTTCCACGTTTTTTTTATAAATAAAAAAAAAAGATTTTTTTTGGTTTATGGCTTTAATAATACGCTCGCTTTGATTTTGTTTAAAAACGAATTTTATAAATTTGAAATATTAATCGAAAGTTTTAAGATTTTGTTTATTAATTTTAAAATGCTTAATGGTTTTATTACGAATATTGGTTGGAAGGCCAAATAAAAACAATTTTTTCTATTTAATTTCGCTTAAAACCTTTTTGTTAACGAAAACGTTAAAAACTCTCGTATAAATACGATAATAAGCTTTGAATTTTTTAGCTTAGCGAATTGTTATAATAAATTGTTTAAAAAAAGCGATAGTATCGCGAATTTACTAGCGATCGTAGTTTCGGAATTCCGATTTTAAAATTTTAACTAGCTTACGCTAGTTTCGAATCCTAATAGCCTTTTATTTATTTATCGATTTAATAATATTTTTAATAGTTGGGTTATAATAGCGAAAAAGTTTATCGAATATTTCAGTTTTAAAAACTCCGAAATCTTTATAGGTTTTTTCATATTTTTCGATAAAATCGGTAACGTTGGCGCTATTAAATAAAAGTGTATCAAGGAAGCCAAGAAAGGATATACGGCTTCGCATAAAAAAACGAAAAGCGTCGTTGTTTATAATATTAATAAAAGTGTTGGTAGGGTTTGAATTAAATAAATAAATGTTTTTTAAAATTACAAATTAAAGGTTTTTAATATAAAAAAAATCGTTTTTAATAAAAAAGCTATTAAAAAAGTCTTTGTGTTTTTTAAAAAAATTAAATAAAATAAGATTGCGTCCAGATATTTAAATAATATATTAAAAAAATTGTTTTTTAATAAGTTAATTAGATTAATATAATATTGTTATATAATCCACGGTTTCGATATTTCGTAGCTCAGACTAATGCACGTACAGCCATTTTTTTATTATTTTTAATAAAAAGCCGCAAATTGTAATTATTATAATTATAAAACGTAAAATCAAAAGGTTAAGTTTTCGCCAGGCGTTTAATCAAAAGAAATTTAGTTTAAAAAGGCCGAGCGCAGCGGTCGAAGCGTACGAATTAATATTCGATTTGTTATTTTTAAATAAAAAAGCGATTTTCGAGTTTTGAATTTCGCACGGTTCAAGATTGCCTAACCGTAATTTCAAACGTTTCTGAAATATATTGCATTTTTATAATCTAATAATTATGCGCAAAATAAAAAAAGCTATTAGAGATCTTTTATATAATGTAGCTGCGAATAATATTATATAAAAAGTTTTTTAAGCCGTAGTAGCGGAATATCGAAATCGATTTTAATTGCGAATTTAAGAAATATATCGGCGAATATATAAAAACGAAACACCGAAGTTTAAATTTCTGCGTAGATTATTGTAAAACGGTGATACCTTGTATTAATGGGAGTTGGTAATTTTAGCTATAATCGAGGCATGGACCCCTCCGAAACCCTCTGCCACTGACTATTTTCAACAGGTATAAAAGCAAAGCATTCTTTTAGATAATACCATAAGCACGCAATTTAATTTATATTTTTATTCATTTTTTTTTTTTTTTTTTCAGTTTTTTTTAAGGATTTCTTAGATTATTTTATTCACCGATATATGGCCGTATCAGTTTGGTTTTCTTATTTATTTTTATAATTGATAATTTACGCAGGGATTTAAACTTCGGTGTTTCGTTTTTATATATTCGCCGATGCATTTTTTAAATTTATAATTAAAATCGATTTTAATATTTCGCTACTACGGCTTAAAGGATTTTTCATATGGTATTATTCGCAGCTGTATTATATAAAAGATTTTTAATAGTTTTTTCTATTTTGCGCATAATTATTGGATTATAAAAATGCAATATATTTTAGAAACGTTTAAAATTACGGTCGGGCAATTTTAAACCGTGCGAAATTTAAAATTCGAAAATCGCTTTTTTATTTAAAAATAATAAATCGAATATTAGTTCGTACGCTTCGACCGCTGCGTTCGGCCTTTTTAAATTAAATTTCTTTTAGTCAAACGCTTAGCGAAATCTCAACTTTTTGATTTTACGCTTTGTGATTATAGCAATTACAATTTGCGGCTTTTTATTAAAAGTAGTAAAAAAATGGCTGTACGTGCATTAGCTTGAGCCACGGAATATCGAAACCGTGGATTATATAATAATATTATATTAATCCAATTAATTTACTAAAAAATAAGTTTTTTAATATATTATTTAAATATCTAAACGCAATTATTTTATTTAATTTTTTTTAAAAAACACAAAGACTTTTTTAATAGCTTTTTTATTAAAAACGATTCTTTTTATATTAAAAACTTTTAATTTGCAATTTTAAAAAACATTTATTTATTTAATTCAAATTTTATTAATACTTTTATTAATATTATAGACAACGACGCTTTTCGTTTTTTTATGCGAGGCCGCATGCCTTTTTTTGGCTTTTTTGGTGCACTTTTATTTAATGGCGCTAATATTACCGATTTTATCGAGAAATATAAAAAAACTTGTGAGGATTTCGGAGTTTTTAAAATTAAAATATTCGATAAACTTTTTCGCTATTATAATTTAATTATTAAGAATATTATCAAATCGATAAATAAATAAAAAGCTATTAAAGCTCGAAATTAGCGCAAATTAGTTAAAGCTTTGAAATCGAAATTCCGAAACCACGATCGCTAACAAATTCGCGATATTATCGCTTTTCTTAAATAGTTTGTTATAATAATTCGCTAAGCCAAAAAACTTAAAGCTTATTATCGTATTTATACGAAAGTTTTTGACGTTTTTGTTAACAAAAAAGTTTTAAGCGAAGTTAAGCAGGAAAAATTGTTTTTACTTAGCCTTTTAATTAGCATTCGCAATAAAATTATTAAACATTTTAAGATTAATAAATAAAATTTTGAAACCTTCGATTAGTATTTCAAATTTGTAAAATTCGTTTTTAAACAAAACCAAAGTGAACGTATTATCGAAGCTATAAATTAAAAAAAATCTCCTTTTTTTATTTACAAAAAAAACGTGGAAGCTCTAATACAGAAATATGCCCAATCACTAAAAGTTACCGAAATCGCCAAAAAACAATCAGTTATTATATTATTTAATCGTTTTGCAAAACTTACAGGCTTGGAAAAGCTTAATAAAAATATCGAAACTCTCGTATTAAAATTTACCGATATTAAAATTTAAGAATTTTAAAGCAAAGTCGAAGGTTTTATATAATAGCAGAAAAAACTTTTTTACGTTAACTCGAATAATAAAAACGATTAAAATGGCTTTTATAACAATTACTTTTTTTAAAATGCGCGAAGCGATCAGCTTCGCCAAATTATCGTAAAAATAATAGCTGCTTAGTGGCAATCTTTTCGTATTAGCGATCAAAATCAGCGAAACATTTGTGACGAACCTCATATATTTCCCTTAAAATACAGACAGAGAGCTGAAAGGAAGAAAGCTCGGAGCGAACTATATACACTGTAGAACCCCCTGCCCCTGGCGCTACGCCAGAACTGTAACGGAAGACTAAACAGCCGAACAGCCGAACGGCCGGGCCGTTACACTACCCCCCCCTCCGAAAAAAGCTGGCCTCTCAGCTGTACAGAAAATTATACCGAAGGTTCGGCACACCGAAATGAAATGAACGAACGATTGCAATTGCAATCAAAAAATAAAAGAATAAAAAAATGAAAACCACTACTAAAACCCCCACTCCGAACCGTCCGAAAACTCCTCAGCCAGTGCAGCTTCGATTTCAGCCTCATCTTCGTCGCCGTACAAACCGATTGCAGCCATTTGCTCTCGTCTCAAAACGTCGCGAGATATGGCGGGTCTGAATTTGCAACCCGCAATCCAGTGATTTGTACCGCCGCACCTAGTGCAACAGCCTGTGCGACGCCAATCTTCTCTTTGAGCCATTGATAAATGGGGAGCCCTAGGTAAAACTGAGTATTTCTGATCTAAGGTTAAAGTTCGTCTTTATTAATTGCATCTGAAACTTCGATTGCACCTAATTCATTAATGCGTTCGAGCTCCTCTCGTTCTTCGATTTGCGTAATATCCATAGGGTCGCTAGCGTCGTATGTTAGCCGGCGGGTCGGCGTATTCGTACGCATACCGACCATCCTAGGGGGGGGGTTGCGAGGTGCGTTTCGAGGGGTGCTGGGGCCGGGTTGGCCCGAAAAAGAAGGGCCGAAATTGAAAAGGCCGAAATTAAAAAGGCCGAAATTGGCTGATCGGAAACCCGAACCAACTAAACGTTGTAAAAATGCAACGTATGCGATCCAAGTGGTAGAAAGATCCATATGGCCCCGGAATAGCCTTTTCACCGGGTCGGCTAAACCGTTCCGAAATGCGACGATTTTGGCTACGTCATCCCAATCAATACGACTTTTGTGCAACAAACGCTGAAAAGTCGCAATGTAAACCTGCAAAAAGCTGAAACCTTATTTGCACGCTAATAGTCGGTCTTCTGCCTCCTAAACCTTATTCGAGTTATCGTACACTCGGCGCAATTCTTCGAGTAAAGTATAATAACTCCAAGATTGATATGATTCGGCCGAAGAAAGCAGGAGTAAGACTAGCGATTGGCAGTTGTTTTCGAGATTTGCAAAAACGTAGTAAAATTAAGCGGTAGCGTTGCCGATTGATTGGCCGTCGACTCGTAATTTGGCTTTAATTAAGGGGTACCATGTATCCCATTTGGCCCCACCAAACTTGACAAGATCGGGTAAACACGGCCTGAGCCGACGATTTTCGGTCAGATCGTCGATTCGTATATCGAGGTTTTCAAGCTGCTGCTCGAGTTCTAAAATGCGCTATTGCATTTGCAATTAAATAAAACTGGCAAAGCCTTCAGGAAATGGTGTAGACATAGCTATGACGTAGCTAGTCTAGAAGCGAAAAAACAAAAGGGAGGTTGTTGCTGTAGTAGCTGTCGGAAGTGCTTTTGGGTCGGAAGCACCAAGTTATCGGTAGGAGTAATCGTATTGAAGTATTGTAAAATGGTGCACGCTAATATAGCGGTAGCGTACGAAAAAGTGCAATAATCGTAATAATAGAAAGTAGGTAAATGGCGCAATTGATCGGAAGCGCCTGAAACAATAAATTTCGGAAAGTGAAAGAATGATGCGAAAGGTCGGATACACCGGAGACGATAAAATGGCGAGAATTGTAGTCGATAAAAAGGCAATAACCAATAACCAATAATCAATAAATCAATAAGCCAATAATCAATAAACCAATATCAATAAAATCAATAAATCAATAATCAATAATCAATAATACGACGTCACTCCGAACGAAGGGTCTGTATAATGTAACGAACCTCATATATTTCCCTTAAGATACAGACAGAAAGCTGAAAGAAAGAAAGCTCGGAGCGAACTATATACACTGTAGAACCCCCTGCCCCTGGCGCTACGCCAAAACTGTAACGGAAGACTGAACAGCCGAACAGCCGAACGGCCGGGCCGTTACAACATTAATTATAATAATAATTATCAAAGGAAAAAAAGAAATTAACGCGGAAATCAAAATCGCGGTTATTAAAATAATAAAAGTAATTATTAAAACAAATTTTATAGTTTTAAATATGAATTTTGTAATAATAAAAAAATTTATTGCGAAAAAATTTATATTCGTTTTAAATACAAAGCATTTAATTTTTGTATAAATAATAGTATTTGTTATATTAACAAATACGAAGCGATTTGCTTCGGATCGACAAAAGCAGAAATAAGCTTTTTTAACAAAGCTGAAAATTAAAGCTGGTTAAATATTATTCGTTTAAAAATAAAAAGTACGGAATAGGACGATTGTTTGAAAAACAGAAAGAATGCAAAAACGATTTTTATTAGTAAGAAAAAAAACATTTCAAAAAGCGTACTAATTAAAAAAAAGCTTTTATTTTAAATATAAATAAAATTTAAATATATAAATAGAAAACAAATATATATATTGCTAATATAATTATCGCATTTGCAGATATTATAGCTGTATAATTAAGCCAGCGAATTATAAGAAAGCAAAATGCTTTTGTTTTATTCGCCAAATCAATTAATATAAAAAAAAACGTTAGAATCGAAAAGAAAAAAGATTTTAAAATTCGAAAAAAAACCGATAAAACTATTAAAAAAACGCTTATAATAAAAAAAATTAACGATAATATAAAAAATATCGATACCGACACTCCGGTTTAAATCATTCAGAAAGTACCAGCTTCTAAGCGCTTATTATTAATACGAAGCGAAAAATAAATCGATAAATATATTAGTTTCGAAGCCGTCGACGAAGCTATTAAAAAAATTATAAAATAAAAAATTAAATTAAAATTCAGCGATTTATTGTCACAGCTAGCTTGAGGGTGATCGGGATGATGTGGACCAAAAGGTACGCATGTAAATTGAAAAAAAAACACCGAGCTAGAATGCTCGGGGTCGCGAACTTTATGTACAGTGGGCTGCGCTTATGGGTCACGTGACTTAGCGCGAGGCCTAATGGCCGAGGTGGTTCGTGCCCAAACCTTATTTCAATACCACCGGCAATTATACTATTAGCAATCATACTATTGGCAATTATACCATTAGCCAAAGGAGAATCGTAACATTATTTCTTTTTCCGAAGAACTGCGTCCGCGCAATTGCGGTTATGGATTTATCGTTTTTCAATTTAGTGTAATTTTTTTTATTTTCGTTGTAAGTTTGCAACTATACGGAAAGCGCTCGTAAAAAGCTTTTGGCGGTGAGATGCGATCGGTAAAATGCTTAAAAAATATGAAAAGCCGTTATAACGTTAAAACAAAAGTATTATTCGAGATTTTTATTAGCGCTTTTTTAATTAATTTGATATTATAATATTTTTTTATGCAATTTCGAATTTATTATTCTTTCGATTTTTTATTCCGTTTATTTAAAAAGTAATTAAATAAAAGCTGATTCGGAGCGGCGTTGGCCAGGTAAAAAGTTGCTAATATGCTTTCGGAGCGAATATAAATAAAAAATTAAATAAATTAATTAATTTGCGAAAAAATCAAGCTTTTAACTTTTTTTTATTTTATCGACGATTTTAATTGGGCCGTATTATTTATTTGAAAGCTTTCGGAAAAATCGGTCGAGTTTTTAATTTTTAATATTTATTAATACTTCGTCGTTTATATTTTAATCCACCGGTCGTTTATGCAAATTAGCGAAGCGCTTTATTTTGGTTTATTATTACGCAATAAACGATTGCGCGTATTTTACAACTTTTTTAGCTCGGAAAGCCAAATGCAAAGCTTCGTCGCGGTTAAGCTTTTCGATGGCCGAGCGAAAGGAACGGAAATTGTTTATATTCTAGAATATGCGAGCTTCGTATTTATTTAAAATTTGAAAAAAAAAAACGTTGCCGAAAAATTCGTACGGCAAAATTAGTTATATAATATTTATTAAAAATAAAAAGCGTTTTTAATTATTTTAATAATAAAAATAAAAAGGGCGAAAGCGTTGTTTAATATATTGGTTTATTATTTCGGTCTGTTTATCGATATTAAAATTATACGCAGTAATTAATTTAATTTTGGTTTTTAATATGCGGCAAAGTTTTTGCTAAAAAACCGAAACAAATTAAGCTTTTCGGTCCGAAACAATTGAATTCGGCATGCCGAAATAACGCATTTAATAAATTAAAAATAAAACTGCTAACTTTTTCGCTATAATAGTTTTGTGGCAAAAAACTGACAAAAGCTTTTTGAATAAGCGATTTATTATTACGAAAACGAAATCGTGACCATTTTCGTTTAATAAAAGCTTTATGAAATTTATCGTTAAATATTAATAGGATCTGCTAGGTATAAGTAAAGGTTTTAAAAAGCCCGGGGTTTTATCGCGCCTAGTTTTTATTCGTATGCAACGATAATTCGAAAACGTATTGCTATATATTTTGTTTTATAGCTTTTTAATAATATT
>VWND01000044.1:0-79531 GCA_009599575.1 Blumeriella jaapii
TTTTTTCGAACAAATTAAATTAATTACCGATTTTTAATTAAAAAATTTCGACTTTTTACGGCTTTCGAAACAGCTGTTTTTATTATTAAAATAATTAATTTTTTTTTCGTATTTCGTATCGTTAATTAAATTTTTTTACGTTAATCGCATAGCTAGCAGTTTGATAATCTTTCGAAAAAAAAAGCTGTACGAAACGCTACGAAAAAAAACGAAGTTAATAATATTTTGTATATATTTAAACGCGATTTGCTATTATATTACGGTCGTTTAATAATATTAAACGTCGATTATTTTCGTTTGGCTTTTGTACGAAAAATACACGATTAAATTTTCACCGCTTATTTTAGCGCTCGCAAAATTACGTAATTGCTTTCGAATTAATATTATTAGCGAAATATAATAATTTTCGTAAAATAATACTATCGTAATTATTACGCTTATCGAAAAAGTTTTGTTTTAAAAAATAAGCGCTCCGGTTTTTTTCAGTTTTTTTTTGTTTTTAATTATTTTTAAAAATACGTTATAATAAACTTTTGTAATTTTAATAAAAACAAATACGGTTACGATAACGTATTCGGAATAATAAATCGTTTTTCCAAGCAAATTATTTCGATTTTTTATTATAAAAATATCGATATTCGAAGCTTCGTTAAATTATATATATTCCACGTATATAAGTATTTTGGCTTTTCGAAAAGTATTATTAACGATCGTAGCTTTTAATATTAATTTATTTTCTGATTTAAATTAAACAAAATACTCGGTACGCAATTAAAGCTTTCGACAGCCGTTTATTTTAAAACCGACGGTCAAACCGAAATTTATAATTAATATTTGCAAAAACGCTTTCGATTTTTCGTGAATTTTTATTAAAACGATTAAAACGAATTTTTTTAATAATCAATTTCGCTTAAATAGTTTTTTTTTACGAAAGTTTAAATAGTTTTTTATTTTTTGAAATTATATACGATTATATTTTTTATATTAATTAAAACTGGAAGTTCGATATTTTTTTTTTTTTAATTTTTTATATAAATTAAACGCAAACGAAGCTCGTATATACGCTCGCCGTTATTACGACGCTTAGAACTTCGCTAAATCGCATTTTTAATAAATTTACGATAAATAAAATAAAATACGAATAAATTTCGCCGCGCGATCGATTTTAACGTTAGCAATTACGTTTGGCTTGATATGCGTTTATTTCCGATTTTCCGGCTTTTTCGCAAACTCGACAATTTTATAAACGGCTTTTTTAAAATTATAGCCAAAATTTTCGATAACGTTTTTAAGCTAAATCTTTTTAATATTATAAACGTATATTTAGTTTTTTACGTTAGTCGATTGCGTAAAACAACTGACGACGCGCTTTCAAATCAGATTAATCCAGCCTTTAAATTTATTAATATAATTAATAAGCTTAAATACGAAATCGAAAAATTAATCGCTTATCGAATGCAACGGAAAACCTTTTAGTATAAAGTTTTTTAAATAAGTTTAAATAAAAATTTCACGTGGTATTTCGCGTTTAATTTTATATACGCTTTTTTAAAAATGCGCGATTTTTATTTGGCGTATAAAAAGCTTTTCGGTTTTTTTGCAAAACTTATAAATTGGCTAAAAGCGTATTCCAAAAGTTTAGATTCGTACGATTATTTAAATAACGATATATTAATAAATAAAAGCTCGAAAGCGCGCTTTTTTCGAACGGAAAAATAATATAACGATTTATTTTTTTGTTTTTCTTATATTATTTTAGCAACTACGTATAATTGCAAGCTTTTTAGTTTTTTGATAAATCTTTTTATTAATTATAAAAATTATTTATATATATAAAACTTTTTTTTTTTAGCAATTTTTGTTTTTTGCAATTGTTAATTTTAAATAAATATTTTATTATAAAATTAAAAGCTCGTTTTTTATATTATATAAATACGGAGACCAATTAATTAATCTTTCAGCTTTTCGATTAATTAAATCGTTATAAACGGCGTAGTAGCTTTTGTATTTTCGTAATTTTATAATAACGATTAGCTTTTAGTCGTTTATTTTAGCAAAACTATAGCTTTCGCAAAGCTAAACTACGTCGTATACGATAAAAAAATGCTCGCAATCGTAAGATTTCTAAGCAATTTTCGTATTAAATTAGCTGATTTAATTTATTAAATTAAAATAATTATTAATTATAAAATTTTAAAGTATTTTATAACTTTTAAACTTTTAAACGTTCGATAAGCACGCTGGGCCGACTTTTTCGCCGATTACAACTTTTTCATTACGTACAAACCAAGTAAACATAACTTTTTAATTAACGTATTAATACGTCGTACGAACGAACTCGACCGTTAAAACTTTTTTAAACGCATTTAGCATTTGCAAATTTTTTTTCGAGCAAATTAAATCGATTACCTTTTTAATTAAAAAACTTCGATTTTTTACGGCTTTCGAAATAATTGTTTTTATCGTTAAAATAGCTGATTTTTTTTTCGTATTTCGTATCGTTAATTAAATTTTTTACGCTAATCGCATAATTAGCAGCTTGATAGCTTTCCGAAAAAAAATTATACGAAACGCTACGAAAAAAAACGACGATAATAATATTTCGTATATATTTAAACGCGATTTGCTGTTATATTACGGTCGCTTAATAATATTAAACGTTAATTATTTTCGTTTAGCTTTTATACTAAAAATATACGACCAGATTTTTATCGTTTATTTCAGCGTTCGCAAAATTACGCAATTGCTTTCGGACTAATATTATTAGCGAAATATAAAAACTTTTATAAAACAATATTATCGCAATTATTACGTTTATCGAAAAAGTTTTATTTTAAAAAATAAACGCTCCGGCTTTTTTCAGCTTTTTTTTGTTTTTAATTATTTTTAAAAGTATATTATAATAAATTTTTATAATTTTAACAAAAACAAATACGATTACGATAACGTATTTGTAATAATAAATCGCTTTTTTAAATAAGCAATTTCGATTTTTTGTTATAAAAATATCGACGTTCGAAATTTCGTTAAATTATATATATTTTACGAATATAAGTATTTTGGCTTTTTAAAAAGTATTATTAGCGATCGTAGTTTTTAATATTAATTTATTTTCTGATTTAAATTAAATAAAATATTTAATACGCAATTAAAGCTTTCGACAGCCGCTTATTCTGAAACCGACGATCAAACCGAAATTTATAATTAATACTTATAAAAACGCTTTCGACTTTTCGTAAATTTTTATTAAAACGATTGGAACGAATTTTTTTAATAATAAATTTCGCTTAAATAGTTTTTTTTTACGAAAGTTTAAATGGTTTTTTATTTTTTGAAGTTGTATACGATTATACTTTTTATATTAATTAAAATTAAAAGCTCGATATTTTTTTTTTTTTATATTTTTATATAAATTAAACGCAAACGAAGCTCGTGCGTACGCTTGCCGCTATTACAACGCTTAAAACTTCGCTAAATCGCATTTTTAATAAATCTACGATAAAATAAAATAAAATGCGAATAAGTTTCGCCGCGCGATCGATTTTAATATTAGCGATTACGTATGGCTCGATATGCGTTTATTTCCGATTTTCCGGCTTTTTCGCAAATTCGATAATTTTATAAACGGCTTTTTTAAAATTATAACTAAAATTTTCGATAACGCTTTTAAGCTAAACTTTTTTAATATTATAAACGTACATTTAGTTTTTTACGCTAATCGATTGCGTAAAGCAGTTGACGACGCGCTTTTAAATTAAATTAATTTAATTTTTGAATTTATTAATATAATTAGTAAATTTAAATACGAAATTGAAAAATTAATCGCTTATCGAATACAGCGGAAAATCTTTTAATATAAAACTTTTTAAATAAATTTAAATAAAAATTTCACGTGATACTTCGCGTTTGATTTTATATATATTTTTTTAAAAATGCGCGATTTTTATTTAGCGTATAAAAAACTTTTCGGTTTTTTTATAAAATTTATAAATTAGCTGAAAGCGTATTTCGAAAATTTAAATTCGTACGATTATTTAAATAGCGACGTATTAATAAATAAAAGCTTAAAAGCGCGTTTTTTTCGGACGAAAAAATAATATAACGATTTACTTTTTTGCTTTTCGTATTATTTTAGCAATTACGTATAATTGCAAGCTTTTTGGTTTTTTAATAAGTTTTTTATTAATTGTGAAAATTATTTATATATATAAAGCTTTTTTTTTTTAGTAATCTTTGCTTTTTGCAATTGTTAATTTTAAATAAATATTTTCGTTATAAAACCAAAAGTTCGTTTTTTATATTATATAAATACGGCGATTAATTAATTAATTTCTTAGCTTTCCGATTGATTAAATCGTTACAAAATGCTTTTTATATTTATATATAAAAAAATATATTTTAACAAATTGTAAACTTTTCCGTTTGCAATTTTATAAATAATATTTTTAATGCTTTAAAATTTTAAAATAATAAGTTTTAATCTTAATTTTTTTATTAAATTTATCGTGTGACAGCTGGCTTAAGGATGATTATAATGAATAATATAGGCCGAAAGATACGCGTGTACGTTAAATACTAAGGTGAAAAGCTCTAAAATACGAAAGCTCTGAATTATTAAATACAAGTTGGTAGAGGTCCGTACGCAAACCTTAATCCTACTACTGGCAATTACTACTAGCAATTACTATTAGCAATTACTATTAGCAATTACTACCGGCCAGAATCGTAACATTACCCCTCTTTTTTAAAAAACTGGTTCCCAGATCTGAAGCCGTAGAACCATTACAACTTGTATTTCCTTTCACACTTTCAACTTATAGGCAGACGTAGGTTGCCAGCCGTTTTATCGCAAAAGCAGACGTAAATTACCAGCTATTTATCGCATTAATTTTTTTAACGTGCTATTGTGTAAAACGTATAAAACTTTTTTTATATATAACAAAAAGTCTTTTTCGAAGCCATTTAACGTTTTCGTCGATTTCTGCAACAGTATTATATTGGACCCGAAAAGCTTTATCGAAATCGTTTCGAATAATCGAATCTAAACGAACGGTCGGAAAATATTTCGAAATACAAACGTTTTGCGAAAGATTTTAAATCTGATTAATATTATACTTTAATAGGCGCGTACGTAATTAAAAACAAAAAAAACGAAAAAAAAAAAAATACGATCGATTATTCGTTTAATATAAAAAATCGATTAATCGCGCGAAAAAATATAATTTTGCTCGATAAAAACACGAAAGCGCTGGGCCTATAATATAAGATCGGCGTTTATTATTCGTACAGTCAAATGCAAGCTTTAATAGCAATTAAAATGCAAGCTCGTAAATCGATAAGCTTAGCGAAAAAAAAATCGAATTGTATTAAAAAGTATACAATTAGATATAAATTCGTAAATCGACAGATTTATCGAAAAAGTCGAATCGTATTAAATAATATACAATTAAATGCAAGCTTTGATAGCAGTCAAATGCAAATTCTGATAGCAGTTAAAATGCAAGCTTTGGTAGCAGTAAAAATGCAAGCTCTGGTAGCAGTTAAAATGCAAGCTTTGATAGCAGTCAAGATGCAAGCTTTAGTAGCAGTTAAAATGCAAGCTAATTAAAATAAGGTTTTGGGCTAGATCGATTTCGAGGGTTGCGAGAAGGCAGGCCGATATATGTTGAAACTCCGCAAGTTTGAAAGCAAAGGCGGGGGGTCGTCGGAAGGCTGAAATGGAAAAGGCCAAAAGCTGGTTTGGTTGACCTTAGTATTATATGACAGCTGGCTTAAGGGTGATCATAATGAATAATATAGGCCGAAAAATACGCGTGTACGTTGAATACTAAGGTGAAGAGCTCTAAGGTACGGGAGCTCTGAACTATTAAATACAGATTGGTGGGGGTCCGTGCGCAAACCTTAATCCTACCACTGGCAATTACTACTAGCAATTACTACTAGCAATTACCACTGGCAATTACTAACTTGCGGAGTTTCAACATATCGGCCTGCCTTTTCGCAACCCTCGAAATCGACCTAACCCAAAACCTTACTTCAATTAGCTTGTATTTTAACTGCTACCAGAACTTGCATTTTAATTGCTACCAGAGCTTGCATTTTAACTGCTACCAAAGCTTACATTTTCATTGCTATCAGAGCTTGCATTTTAACTGCTATCAGAGTTTGCATCTGACTGCTACCAAAGCTTGCATTTAACTGCATACTATTTAATACGATTCGACCTTTTCGATAAGCCTGTCGATCTACGAGCTTGCATTTAACTGCATATTTTTTAATATAATTCGATTTTTTCGCTAAGCCTATCGATCTACGAGCTTGCATTTTAACTGCTACCAAAGCTTGCATCTGACTATACGAACATAAATAAACGCCGATTTTGTATTATAGGCCCAGCGCTTTCGTACTTTTATCGAATAAAATTATATTTTCGCGCGATTAATCGATTTTTATATTAAACGAATAATCGATCGTATTTTTTCTTTCGTTTTTTTTGTTAAAAAAACTATATACGCGCCTACCAAAGCATAATACCAATCAGATTTAAAATTCTTCGTAAACGCTTGTATTTCGAAACATTTTCCGACCGCTCGTTTCAGATTCGATTATTCGAAACGATTTCGATAAAGCTTTTCGGGCCTAATATAATATTATTGCAAAAATCGACGAAAACGTTAAATAGCTTCGAAAAAAACTTTTTATTATATATAAAAAAGTTTTATACGTTTTGCAAAATAGCACGTTAAAAAATTAATACGATAAATAACTGGCAACTTACGCTTGTTTTTGCGATAAAACGGCTGGCAATCTACGTCTGCCTATAAATTAAAAATATAAAAGAAAATACAAATTGTAATAATTCTACGGCTTCAGATCTGAAAATCAATTTTTCAAAAAAAAAAGGTAATATTACGATTCTGGCCGGTAATAATTGCCAGTAATAATTGCTAATAATAATTGCTAATAATAATTGCCAATAATAAAATTAAGGTTTGCGCACGGACCCCCACCAACCTGTATTTAATAGTTCAGAACTTCCGTACTTTAGAGCTCTTCACCTTAGTATTCAACGTATACGCGTATCTTTCGGCCCATATCATTCACCATAATCACCCTTAAGCCAGCTGTCATATATCGAAATCAAAATAATATTTGAATTTTAATTAATAAAAGCTATGCTTTTAGGCAAACTGACGTCGACTGTTTTATTTGTTTTTTTAATACGGATAATAATTTAAATCTTTTAAATTTTGTCGTTTAAATAAATTTTAAAAATTACTGCTTTTAATTTTATATTTATTTGATAAAATATAACTTAAACAAAAGGTTTAATTGCAATTGGTGTGACAGCTGGCTTAAGGGTGATCATGGTGAATGATATGGGCCGAAAGATACGCGTGTACGTTGAATACTAAGGTGAAGAGCTCTAAGGTAAACAGGAGCTCTGAACTATTAAATACAGGTTGGTGGGGGTCCGTGCGCAAACCTTAATCCTACCACTGGCAATTACTATTGGCAATTACTACTAGCAATTATTACTGGCAATTACCACTAGCAATTACTACTGGCAATTACCACCGGCAATTTACCACCGGCCAGAATCGTAACACTACCCCCCCCTTTCGAAGAACTGGTCCCCAGATCTGAAGCCGTAGAACCCAACCCGTATTTTCCTTTATTTCAATCCATCAGGCAGACGTAGGTTGCCAGCCATTTTGTCGCATAGGCAGGAGTAGGTTGCCAGCCGTTTTAATCGTATAGGCAGACGTAAGTTGCCAGCTATTTTGTCGCATAGGCAGGAGTAGGTTGCCAGCCGTTTTGTCGCAAAGGCAGAGGTAGGCTGCCAGCCTGCAGTCAGATGCAAGTTTTGATAAATCGACAGGTTCAGCGAAAAGATCGAATCGTATTGAATGGTATGCAGTTAGGTGCAAGCTTTGGTAGCAGTTAAGATGCGAGTTCGTAAATCGACAGGCTTATCGAAAAGGTCGAATCGTTGAAAGAAAAAGGGTTTCGAATTGCAAAGGCAGGTCGAAATGAGGGACGGGCTCCAGCTTTTTCTGGAAAACAAGATCAACGGAAGGGAATATTGATCGAGGCACCGACGAATACGTCGGTACGGGTGGCGTAAAGAATACGAGTTGCAGAGGCAGATCGAATTCTTGAACCGTAGATACAAAGCTTCTTAGCGGAGTGTGTGTGTGTTTGTTTGACCTTAGTATTATATGACAGCTGGCTTAAGGGTGATCATGGTGAATGATATGGGCCGAAAGATACGCGTGTACGTTGAATACTAAGGTGAAGAGCTCTAAGGTACGGGAGCTCTGAACTATTAAATACAGGTTGGTGGGGGTCCGTGCGCAAACCTTAATCCTACCACTGGCAATTACTACTAGCAATTACTACTAGCAATTACCACTGGCAATTACTACCGGCCAGGATCGTAACAATTGGTCGTATTGCAAATAATATAACTAATATAATAATAATAATTAAAATAATATTAATATTTTTTTGGTTTTTCGGTTATTTCGTTTAATATTAAGTTTTCGAAATTGTTTTAAAACTTTTAATAATAATTAAAATAATTTAAAAAAGTTAATTGTAATTTTAAATTTGATTATCAGATTTTTGTAATTAATAAAATCTTTTTCTGCTCGATCTATAATATTTCGTAGCTTTCGAAGCTTTTTCGTAGCAAAAGCTACGAAAGCAATAAAAGTATTATTAGTTTTTTTAAAAACGGAAACTTATTTAATAGTATTTATATTTTTTAAAAATACAGTTTTTTTTTTGTTTTTTTTTTGCTCGGATAGCTATAAAAACGTTTTAAATAAATGCTTTTTGAAAAAAATAAGTTTTTGTTATTTTTTATTTGATATATTAAATTATTTTTTATTTTTAATGCTTTAAAATTAAAGTTTTAATTAAAAAAAGATTCGTTTTTAATTAAAATATTTCGGCTATTTGCGTATTAAAAAAAGCTTATATAAATGTTTTTCTGATTTTAATAAAGTAATATAATAAGTATTATTAGATTTGATAATAATAATAATAGATTTTAATATAAATTAATTATTTTTGTTTAAGATTTATTTATAATTTTAAATATATTAGCGAAAACAAATCGATTTGAATAAAAAATAGCGATAAAATAAATTTTTTTTAATTTGTTAATTAAATATTAATACATTTTGATTTGATATAATTATATTAATTATATTCGATATAAAAAAGTTTATTTTTATTTTTGTCGTATTAGCGTGATTTGTTAACAAAAAAGTTTTTGAATTCAAATGCAAATTTTAAAAATACGGTTGGACGTTATTAAAATAATTAAAAATTTCGAATATTTTAATTATTATTATTATTATAATTTCCGGAACGTCGATTTTTTTAATTATTAAATTGTTATTATAATAATTATTATTAGGAATTGATTGCTTGATATTATATGTTTTATTAGCGGGCATTTTATAAAAAACGATTTATGCTAGTCGTACGATTTAAAAAAAGATTATTAATTAATTTTAAAAATAAATAATATAATTTTTATTTATATATAATACTAATATAATAAAAGCAGGCATTTCGGATTTTTTTTTAATTATTTTTTTTAAGTTTTTAACGTAGCGCTTTTGTTTAATAAATAAAAAAACTTGGTTTTTGGTTTTTAATACGATTTTAAAAAGTAATAATATTTTATATATCTTTTATAAATATAAGTATAAAAAAACGTTGGTATTAAATGCATATAATCGTAGTTTTTTATTTTTAATATTAATTACAAAAGCTTTAGTAACGATTTTAAGAAAATGCCGATTTATATCCGTTTGGTAAAAATTTAATAAAAAAGTATTATTTAATATAAATTTTTTTATATTTTTCGCGTTTAGTTTTTTTAATAATATAATAATTCGTAAATAATATTATATTAGTGTTTTATTTTTTTTTTAAGTTAATTTTCCGATTTTATTATTAGTATTAATTTTTTTTATCGGGTTTTAATCAATTAAATATTAGGTTTTTAATTAATTAATAACCTTTTGTTTTTTATTTTAAAACAATTCGATTTATTCGTTTAAAATATTTTTTTATTTTATAATTAAATCTGAATAGCTTTAATAATTTATTTTTAAGCAGAATGGCAAATGCACGTAAGTATAAAACAGATTCGGAATTAAAAAACCCGAAGATTTTAAAATTATAATCCAAACGGTTAAGCTATTTTTTTAACAAATATATTGCTTGTAAAATCATTTGATTTATTAAACTTAAATAAAAATAATGCCGATATAATTAATAGCATATTAAAAACTAAAATAAATGTAATATTAATTAATAATATTTTTTAATATATCGTTAACGATTATTAAAATAATATATATAATAACGATAAGTTTTTTTTTTTTTTTTATAATTAATAATCTTTTTTTTAAATATATTATTATTACTAATACGAATCTTTTCGTATTTTCCTTTTTGTTTTTTAAAATCGGTATTTTCGCGAATGTTTCGGATAATAATTTTTTTGTTATAGTTTTTTTTTTTTTTAAAGTTTTTAATAATAAGCTGCCCTTTTTATATTTATTTTGCGGACATTCGAATAATATAAAAGAAAGCAAATGTTTTATTGCATTTAAATGTTTTATTTCGGTTTATAATTTTTTACGATCGTATTTTATATTAAAATATTATTAACGCCAGATATATAAATATATTAAATTATTTTATAATAAAAATAAGCAGTTATTTTTAGATTTTAAATTAAAAACGTTAAATTTTATTAATAAAAACTAATTTAAATAAATGTTTTGTACGCATTTTCATTTTTTTTTTTTTTTCGCTTTTTTTCGCATTTAAAAAGCCTATTTACATTTGTTTGCAATTAAAATATTTTATATAATAATTCAAATTAATTTTTTTAATCGGATATAAGCTATTCGATAATTATAAAAGCTTTATTAAGTTCGCGTTTTATTATATATTAAGATTTTCGGCAAAAAAAATATAATTTATTATTTTTAATACGATTTTTTTTTGTTTTACAGCTTTATTACTTTTATAATCTAAAATCCAAGGCTCGTAAGCAGCTTTTTTTACTTATTATACGCTTAAGCAAAAGCTTTTCGTAAAACTAACGGTTTTTTTTTATTTTTTATTTATAACGATTCACTTTTTTGCCACCTTTCGTATCATTTTAGCAATTACGTGTAGCTGCAAGCTTTTTGGTCTTTTAATAAGTTTTTTTATTAATTATAAAAATTATTTATATATATAAAACTTTTTTTTTTAATAATTTCTGCTTTTTGCAATTGTTAATTTTAAATAAATATTTTTATTACAAAACCAAAAGCTCGTTTTTTATATTATATAAACACGGCGATTAATTAATTGATTTTTTAGCTTTTCGATTAATTAAATCGTTATATTATTAATAATTTTTTTTTTACGCTAACGACGGCGAATTTTTAATTTTTTTTTTTTTCGAATTTCTTACGGGTTATATTAAAATAATCGACCGGTCGTAAAAAGGTTTATTTTCGTATTCCGCGAAAAATAGCTTTTGTTTAACGATTTTTTTTTAGCAAAGCTTTTCAGCTTTTGCTACCATATTTTAATTTTTTTTTTGATTAGCGAAAAAGCAGCTTTTTTTAAAAGCTTTTTTTTTTAAAAAAACAATTTTTTTTTTTCGAAAAAAAAAAAAAAAAAAAAAAAGCAAAGCGCTAACCATTTCGCTTATTATTTTTTTTTTACAGTTAAGCGTTAAAAGCGTTTAATTAAAACTTTTGCAAAATTAATTAAAAAAAACGCAAAAGCGTAAACGATAATTTTTAAAAATTATACGATTGCGACAAACTTTTTAATTAAAGCGTTTAATAAAATCTATCGAACGTGCTTTTGCCAATCGCGAATCTGCTGCTTTTTTTTTTTTCGCAACGTTTTATTTTAATCAATAAACGCTGCAAATCAACTTTTACGCTTTTCGCGAATTTTTTTTAAATTTTTTTATAACGGCCAAAATCTTAGCGCGCTTTTTAAATATTATAATTTCTATTTATTTGCTAATTTTCGACTAGCTCGTATAAAACGCGTTTCGAATTTTAAATTTAAGCTAAATAATAATAAAAATTATAAAATACGCTATTGGAAAATTAAAATTTTCGATAATTTCGAATTTTATTACGATTATTTCGCTAGCGATCGATTTCGCAAAAATTATATATTCGATTAAATCGAAAGCGTAACGAAAAAGTTTTTATTCCGCGTATTTTAAACCGTTCCGATTTTATATTTTTCGAAAAATTAATTAAAAAAATCGCCGATTTTCTGACCGATTTTTCCGACGTTTAAAAGGCCGAAAACGAATTCAAAATGCTTATAATAAATACGCACGATAATTTTTAACGATTTTATTTGCGATTTTTTATTTTCGTAGCAAACGCTTAAATACGAATTAATAAATAGCTTCGAAACGCTTTTCGCGATAAAATACTAAAGCGTTTACGAAAAAAGCTGCATTTAAAATAAACGCGTACAACGATTTTTAAAAATTGATTTACCGCCGTCCGTTAAAAAAAACAAAATTAATTGGCTGAACGAATTTTATACGCGAATCGCTTTTTAATTAAATTTATTAGTTATTAAAATAATAAATTTTTAACCAAAGCGTATTACAAATTAAATCGTACGTACGAAAATCGTTTAAATGTTTTATAAGTTTTTTTTCAGCTTTTTGTTTTTTTTTTTTTTTTTTACGCCAAAACGCTTTTTTAACGTTTTTTTTTTTCGATCGAATCAACGATAACGTTCGTTTTTTATTTTATATCAGAAAATTTAAAAAAATTAATTTGTACGATTTTTTACGAGCCGACTTTCGGTTTTATTTAAAAGCTTTTTTAAGCTGATAAATATAAACGAGATCGAACCGGCCGAAAATTCGTTTTTTAATAATAATAATAAAAACGAAAACTTTTTTTTAAACGATTTCCAAAACGCATACGAAAAAATTAAAAGCTTTTTCGTTAATCGAAAAAACGCTTAAATTTAAGCAAAACTTTTTTTTTAAACGTATTGCGCGATATGCGTTATTTTAACGTTCGAAAGCTTTTTAATAACGATTTATTAATAATTCCCGTTATATTTATTAAAAATAACTTTTCGTATAAAATAAAAGCGCTCGCCGATTTTAAAACGAACGGTTATGCGTTAATCGATTCGGCGTTAATTAAATTTTTTTTTTTTTTTTAAATTTTTAATTTAATTTTTTCCGGCTTTTTTTTTTGTAAAAAAGTATAATAAAACTCGTAGCTATTTAATTATATATTTTACGCTTTTTAATTTTATTATTAACAACCGAATATAATCGTTTATTTTTTTTTAATTATTAATTTCGAAAATTATAATATAATTTTAAAAAAAACTTAGTTGGCCGAATATCAAATTTTATTAAATTGTAATAAACGCAAGTTTTATTAGCCGAAGTTTTATTTTTTTACAGCTTTTTACGCTTATTATATTAAAATCTTTTATTTATATTTCCGAAAAATTTAATTTCGTTATTAAAACGACGTTGTAAAACGTAACAAAAATTTTAATTAATTATAACAAATTTACGACGCTATGCGAAGCGCGAAAAAATCGAATTTTATTCGCGATATTAATTTCGATAACGACGCTAATAAAATATAAAAAATTATATTATTTTTTTAAGCTAACGATTTTTTTTTATTTTTTTTTTTAATTTTTTTTTTTTCGTTAAAACAGCTTTTTCGTTTTACGAAAAACAATTATATTAAAAACAGAAAAAAAGCTTTCGCCGCGATAGCCTTTCAGCTTAATATAATCGATAATTTAGATAAGCTATTTTTTGAATTTTTCAAACGATCAATTCGAAAACGAATCTTTTAATTTACTGCTTATTTAATTTTTATTTGCCAAATTATTGTATACGTTTTCAAGCTGATTTCCAGAAAAAAAGCAATTAAAATGTTTTTAATTTTTTTATACGAAATCGATAAAATACTAAACGATTTTACGTATAATATTTTTTTTAAAATCTAATTTTATAATTTTTTCGAACGTTTTAAAATTAACGAAATATCGATTTCGACTTTTTTAATTAGTTTAGCAAAATTAATTTCGAATAAATTTTTCTTCGAATTTTTTCCTTCGGAATACAAAAACCTCGAACACGTATTTTTTAAAGCCGCTAATAACGAACTAGCCTTTTACCGGCCTTACGATTATAAAATCGAGCTTATTATAAATAAAAAAAAGCTGAAATATATTTTTTTATATAAAATATCGATTTTAAAGCTCGAAATTATTAAAATCTATTTGTAAAATAATTTTAACAAAAGTTTTATCGAATTTTTCACCGTTTTTTTCGCTGTTTTAATATTTTTCGCTAAAAAACCCGACGATTTATTACGTTTTTATATCGATTATCGAATTTTTAATAATATTATTTGTAAAAATCGCTTTTTTTTTTTTTTTATCGATAAAATCTTTACTCGTTTTTCGAAAGTACGAATTTTTACGAAACTCCATATTCGTTAAGTTTTTTATAAAATTCGAATAAACCCCGCTAATAAAAAACTAACGACGTTTCGTACGCGTTACGGCGCTTATAAATACAAAATACTATCTTTTGGCTTTATTAATAAATTCGCAATTTATCAACGTTATATAAACGACGTTTTTTTCGATTATTTAAACGATTTTTGCATTGCATATTTAGTTAACATTTTTATTTATTAGTCCGACCTTTTAAAACACGTTATATACGTTCGCAAAATGCTTCAAAAGCTCGCTAACGCTGAATTATAAGCCGATATTCGGAAATCTGAATTTAACGTTATTCGGATTCGTTATTTAAGTTTTATTATTTTTATTAAAAGCCTAAAAATAAATTTAGAAAAAATTTCCGTAATCGCTTATTAAAAACCTTCTACTATTGTAAAAAATATACAAAACTTTTTTGGTTTTTGTAATTTTTACCGACGTTTTATTCGAAATTACGGTATAATTGCAAAATTTTTAATTTATTTAACCAAAGCTAACGTTTTTTACAATTTTATTTTTAAATATTAAAAAAGTTTCGACCTTTTTATATTAATTTTTATTATTGCATTAGTTTTATAATATTACAGGCAGAACCTTTCCTGTATATTAAAAACTAACGCTTTCGACGGCGTAATAGCTTTTGTGCTTTCGCAATTCCATAATAACGACTGGCTTTTAATCGCTTATTTTAGTAAAATTATAATTTTCGCAAAGCTAAACTACGTCGTATACGACAAAAAAATGCTCGCAATCGTAAAATTTTTAAATAACTTTCGTACTAAATTAATTAGCTTAATTTATCAAATCAAAATAATTATTAATTATAAAGCTTTAAAATATTTTATAACTTTCAAATTTTTAAACGTTCGATAAATACGCTAGGCCGAGCTTTTCGCCGACTATAACTTTTTTATTACGTACAAATTAAATAAATATAAGTTTTTGACTGACGCATTAACACGTCGTACGAACGAATTCGACCGCTAAAACTCTTTTAAACGCATTCAACGCTTGTAAACCCTTTTCCGAGCAAATCAGATCGATCATCGCCTTTTAATTAAAAAACTTCGACCTTTTATAGTTTCCGACAGCTGTTTTTATCGTTAAAATAGCTGATTTTTTTCCCGTATTTCGTATCGTTAATTAAATTTTTTACGTTAATCGCACAGCTAGCAGCCTGATAGCCCTACGAAAAAAAGCTGTACGAAACGCTACGAAAAAAAACAACGATAATCATATTTCGTATATATTTAAACGCGATCTGCTATTATATTACGATCGTTTAATAATATCAGACGTCGATTATTTTCGTTTGGCTTTTATACGAAAAATATATAACCAAATTTTTACCGCTTATTTCAGCGCTCGCAAAACTACGCAATTGCTTTCGGACCTGTGACGACTTATTTTTTTGCCTCTCGTGTCACCCCAGCAACTACGTGTAGCTGCAAGCTTCCTGGTCTTCTGGTGGGTCTCTTATCAATTGTGGAGATTATTTATGTATATAAGGCTTTTTCCTTTTAGCAACCTCTGCTTTTTGCAATTGTTAATTCTAAATAAATATCTTTGTTACAAAATCAAAAGCTCGTTTTTTATATTATATAAACACGGCGACCAGTTAATTAATTTTTTAGCTTTTCGATTAATTAAATCGTTATATTATTAATAATTTTTTTTCTACGCTGGCGACGGCGTAAACTATTTTTTTCGAATTTTTTACGGATTATACCAAAATAATCGACCGGTCGTGAAAAGGTTTATTTTCGCATTTCGCGAAAAATAGCTTTTGTTTAACGATTTTTTTTTTAGCAGAGCTTTTCAGCTTCTGCTATCATACTTTAATTTTTTTTTTTAATCAGCGAAAAAGTAGCTTTTTCCAAAAGCTTTTTTTTCTGAAAAACAGTTTTTTTCCCGAGGAAAAAAAAACAAAAAAAAGGGCAGAGCGTCAACCATTTCGCCTGCTATTTTTTTTTTGCAGCCTAGCGCTGAAAGCGTTTAGTTGAGACTTTTGTAAAATTAACTGAAAAAAACGCAAAAGCGTAAACGATAATTTTTGAAAATTATACGATTGCGATAAACCTTTTAATCAGAGCGTTTAGTAGAATTTATCGAACGTGCTTTTGTCAGTCGCGAATCTGCTGCTTTTTTTCGCAACGTTTTATTTTAACTAATAGACGCTGCAAATCAATTTTCACGCTTTTCGCGAATTCTTTTTGAATTTCTTTTTAACGGCCAAGATCTTAGCGCGCTTTTTAAACGCTATAGTTCCTATTTATTTGCTGATTTTCGATTAGCTCGTATAAAACGCGTTTCGAACCTTAAGTTTAAGCTAGATAATAATAAAAATTACAAAGCACGTTATTAAAAAACTAAAGTTTTCGACAATTTCGAATTTTACTACGATTATTTCGCTAGCGATCGATTTCGCAAAAATTATATATTCGATTAAACCGAAAGCGTAGCAAAAAAGTTTTTTATTCCGCGTATTTTAAACCGTTCCGATTTTACACTTTTCGAAAAATTAATTAAAAAAGTCGCCGATTTTTTGGCCGATTTTTTAAACGTTCAAAAGGCCGAAAACGAATTCAAAATGTTTGTAATAAATACGTACGACGATTTTTAGCGCTTTTATTTGCGATTTTTTACTTTCGCAGCGAACGCTTAAATACGAATTAACAAACAGCTTCGAAACGCTTTTCGCGACAAAATACTAAAGCGTTTACGAGAAAAGCTGCATTTGGAATAAGCGCGTATAACGACTTTTAAAAATTAGCTTACCGCCGTTCGACAAAAAAAACAAAATCAATTGGCTAAACAAATTTTATACGCGAATTGCTTTTTAACCAAATCTATTATTTATTAAAATAATAGATTTTTAACTAAAGCGTATTACGAATCAAATCGTATATACGAAAATCGTTCAAATGCTTTACAAGCTTTTTCTCAGCCTTTTGCTGTTTTTTTTTTTTTTTTTTACGCTAAAACGCTTTTTTTTAGCGTTTTTCTTTTTCGATCGAACCAACGATAACGTTCGTTTTTTATTTTATATTAAAAAGTTTAAAAAAGCTAATTTACACGATTTTTTACGGGCCGATTTTCGGTTTTATTTAAAAGCTTTTTCAGGCTGATAAATATAAACGAGATCGAACCGGCCGAAAATTCGCTTTTTAATAATAATAATAAAAACGAAAACTTTTTTCTAAACGATTTTCAAAACGCATACGAGAAAATTAAAAATTTTTCCGTTAGTCGAAAAAACGCCTAGGCCTAAGCAAAGCCTTTTTTTTGGGCGTATTGCGCGATATGCGTTATTTTAACGTTCGAAAGCTTTTTGATAGCGATTTATTAATAATTTCCGTTATATTTATTAAAAATAGCCTTTCGTATAAAATAAAAGCGTTCGCCGATTTTAAACGAACGGTTATGCGTTGATCGATTCGGCGCTGATTAAGTTTTTTTTTTTTTTTTAAAAACTTTTGATTTAATTTTTTCCGGTTTTTTTTTTTGTAAAAAAGTATAATAAAGCTCGTGGCCATTTAATTATATATTTTACGCTTTTTAATTTTATTATTAATAACCGAATACAATCGTTTATTTCTTTTTTAATTATTAATTTCGGAAATCATAATATAATTTTAAAAAAAGCTTGATTGGCCGAATATTAAGTTTTATTAAATTGTAATAAACGCAAGTTTTATTAGCCGAAGTTTTACCTTCCTACAGCTTTTTACGTTCGTTGTATTAAAATCTTTTATTTGCATTTTCGAAAGATTTAATTTCGCTATTAAAACGACGCTGTAAAACGTAACAAAAACTTTAACCAATTGTGGCAGATCTACGACGCTATACGAAGCGCGAAAAAATCGAATTTTATTCGCGATATTAATTTCGATAGCGACGCTAATAAAATAATATAAGAAATTATACTATTATTTTCCTAGGCTGCCGATTCTTTTTTTATTATTTTTTTTTTTTTTCTTTTTTCGTCAAAACAGCTTTTTCGTTCTACGAAAAACAATTATATCAAAAACCGAAGAAAAGCCTTCGCCGCGATAGCTTTTCAGCTTAATATAATCGATAGTTTAAACAAGCTATTTTTTGGACTTTTTAAACGACCAATTCGAAAACGAATTTCTTAATCTATTGCTTATCCAATTTCTATCTGTCAAATTATTATATACGTTTTTAAGCTGATTTTCAGAAGCAATTGAAATATTTTCAATCTTTTTGTATAAAATCGATAGAATACTAAACGATTTTACGTATAATACTTTTATTAAAATTTAATTTCATAATTTTTTCGAACGTTTTGAAATCAACGAAATATCGATTTCGACCTTTTCAACCAGCTTAGCAAAGCTAACTTCGAATAAACTTTTTTTCGAATTTTTTTTTCCGAAATATAAAAACTTCGAATACGTGTTTTCTAAAGCCGCTAATAACGAGCTAGCCTTTCACCGGCTTTATAATTATAAGATCGAGTTTATTATAAATAAAAAAAAGCTGAAATATATTTTTTTATATAAAATATCGATTTTAAAACTCGAAATTATTAAAACTTATTTGCAAAATAATTTTAACAAAAGCTTTATCGAACTTTTTATCGCTTTTTTCGTTATTTCAATGCTTTTCGTTAAAAAATCCGACGGTTTATTACGTTTTTATATCGATTATCGAGCTTTTAATAATATTATTTGTAAAAATCGCTATTTTTTTTTTTTTATCGATAAAACTTTTGCTTGTTTTTCGGAAGCGCGAATTTTTACGAAGTTCGATATTCGTTAAGCTTTTTATAAAATTCGAATAAATTCCGCTAATAAAAAACTAACGACGTTTCGTACGCGTTACGGCGCTTATAAATGCAAAATGCTATTTTTTGGCTTTATTAATAAATCCGCAATTTATTAACGTTATATAAACGACGTTTTTTTCGATTATTTAAACGATTTTTATATTGCATATTTAAATAATATTTTTATTTATTCGTCCGACTTTTTAAAACACGTTATATACGTTCGCAAAATGCTTTAAAAGCTTGCTAACGTTAAATTACAGGCCGATATTCGGAAATTTAAATTTAACGTTATTCGGACCCGTTATTTAGATTTTATTATTTCGATTAAAAGCCTAAAAATAAATTTAGAAAAGGTTTTCGTGGTCGCTTAATAAAAGCTTTTTACTATTATAAAAGGTGTACAAAGCTTTTTTAGTTTTTGTAATTTTTACCGATGTTTTATTCGAAATTACGGTATAATTGCAAAGCCTTTGGTTTATTTAATTAAAGCTAACGTTTTTTATAATTTTATTTTTAAATATCAGAAGAATTTCGACCTTTTTATATTAGCCTTTATTATTGCATCAGTTTTATAATATTCCAGGCAAAACCTTTTTTGTATATTAGAAACTAACGCTTCCGACGGCGTAATAGCTTTTGTGCTTTCGCAATTTTATAACGACGACTGGCTTCCAGTCGTTTATTTTAGCAAAACTATAGCTTTCGCAAAGCTAAACTACGTCGTATACGATAAAAAAATATTCGTAATCGTAAAATTTTTAAGCAATTTTCGTGCTGAATTAATTAGTTTAGTTTATTAAATTAAAATTATTATTAATTATAAAGTTTTAAAGTATTTTATAATCTTTAAATTTTTAAACGCTCGACAAGCACGCTGGGCCGAGCTTTTTGCCGATTATAATTTTTTTATTACGTACAAACCAAATAAACATAACTTTTTGGCTAACGTATTAATACGTCGTACGAGCGAATTCGACCGTTAAAACTTTTTTAAACGTATTTAGCGCCTGCAAACTTTTTTTCGAACAAATCAAATCGATTATCGCTTTTTGATTAAAAAATTTCGATTTTTCACGGTTTTCGAAACAGCTGTTTTTATCGTTGAAATAACTGATTTTTTTCTCGTATTCCGTGTCGTTGATCAAATTTTTTACGCTAATCGCATAGCTAGCAGCCTGATGGCCTTTCGAAAGGAAGTTGTACGAAACGCTACGAAAAAAAACGACGATAATAACATTCCGTTTTCGTATATATTTAAACGCGACTTGCTGTTATATTACGGTCGCCTGATAGTATTAAACGTCGATTATTTCCGTTTGGCTTTTGTACGAAAAATATACGACCAGATTTTTACCGTTTATTTTAGCGCTCGCAAAACTACGTAATTGCTTTCGGACTAATACTATTAGCGAAGTATAACAGCCTTCGTAAAACAATACTGTCGCAATTGCTACGTTTATCGAAAAAGTTTTATTTTAAAAAATAAGCGTTTCGGCTTTTTTTAATTTCTTTTTGTTTTTAACCATTTTTAAAAGCATATTACAATAGACTTTTGTAGCTTTAATAAAAACAAATACGATTACGATAATATATTCGTAATAATAGATCGCTTTTCCAAGCAGATTATTTCGATTTTTTATTATAAAAATATCGACGCTCGAAGCTTCGCTAAATTATATATATTTCACGTGTATAAGTATTTTGGCTTTTCGAAAAGTATTATTAACGATCGTGGCCCTTAGTATTAATTTATTTTTTGGTTTAAATTAAATAAAATATTCGGTATACAATTAAAACTTTCGATAGCCGCTTATTTTAAAACCGACGGTCAGACCGAAATTTATAATTAATATTTGCAAAAACGCTTTCGATCTTTCGTAAACTTTTATTAAAACGATTAAAGCGAATTTTTTTTAATAATAGATTTCGCTTAAATAATTCTTTTTTACGAAAGTTTAAATGGTTTTTTATTTTTTAAAATTGTATACGATTATACTTTTTATATCAATTGAAATTGAAAGCTCGATACTCTTTTTTTTAATTTTTTATATAAATTAAACGCAAACGAAGCTCGTGCGTACGCTCGCCGCCATTACGACGCTTGAAATTTCGCTAAATCGCATTTTTAATAAGCTTACGATAAAATAAAAAAAAGTGCGAATAAGTTTCGCCGCGCGATTGATTTTAACGTTAGCGATTACGTATAGCTTGATATACGTTTATTTCCGATCTTCCGGCCTTTTCGCAAGCTCGACAACTTTACAAACGGCCTTTTTAAAATTGTAGCTAAAATTTTCGATAACGCTTTTAAGCTAGACCTTTTTAGTATTATAAACGTAAATCCAGTTTTTTACGCTAGTCGACTGCGTAAAACAGCTAACGATGCGCTTTCAAATCAGATTAATTTAGCCTCTGAATCTATTAATATAACTGATAAGCTTAAATACGAAGTCGAAGAATTAATCGCTTGTCGAATACAGCGAAAAACTTTTTAATACAAAGCTTTTTGGGTAGGCTTAAATAAAAATCTTATATAATACTCCGCGTCTGATTTTATATATACTTTTCTGAAGGTGCGCGATTTTTATTTAACGCATAAAAAGCTTCTCGGTTCTTTTGCAAAATTTGTAGATTGGCTGAAAGCGTATTCCGAAGATTTAAACTCGTACGATTATTTGAATAACGACGTATTAATAAATAAAAGCTCGAAAGCGCGCTTTTTTCGGACGGAAAGATAATATAACGACTTATTCTTTTGCTTCTCGTATTATTCCAGCAATTACGTGTAGCTGCAAGCTTCCTGGTCTTTTGGTGGGTCTTTTATTAATTGTGGAAATTATTTATATATATAAGGCTTTCTTCTTTTAGCAATCTCTGTCTTTTGCAGTTGTTGATTCTAAGTGAATATTTTTGTTACAGAACCAAAGGCTCGTTTTTTATATTATGTGAACACGGCGACCAGTTGACTGATCTCCCAGCCTTTCGACTGATTAGATCGTCACAGGACCAATATTATTAGCGAAATATAACAGCTTTTGTAAAACAATACTATCGCAATTGCTACGCTTATCGAAAAAGTTTTGTTTCAAAAAATAAACGCCCCGGCCTTTTTCAGTTTTTTTTTTATTTCTGACCATTTTTAAAAGCATGTTATAATAAACTTTTGCAGCTTTAACAAAAACAAATACGATTACGATAATATATTCGTAATAATAAATCGCTTTTCTAAGCAGGCTATTTCGATTTTTTGTTATAAAAATATTAACGTTCGAAGCTTCGCCAAATTATATATATTTCACGTATATAAGTATTTCGGCCTTTTAAAAAGTATTATTAGCGATCGTGGCTTTTAATATTAATTTACTTTCTGATCTGAATTAAACAAAATATTCGATACGCAATTAAAACTTTCGATAGCCGTTTATTCCGAAACCGACGGTCAAACCGAAATTTACAATTAATATCTGCAAACGCTTTCGATCTTTCGTAAACTTTTATTAAAACGATTAAAGCGAATTTTTTTTAATAATAGATTTCGCCCAAATAATTTTTTTTTACGAAAGTTTAAATAGCCTTTCACTTTTTAAAATTATACACGATTATACTTTTTATACTAATTAAAACTAAAAGTTCGATATTTCCCTTTCTCCTAACCTTTTATATAAGCTAAACGCAAATAAAACTCGTACGTACGCTCGCCGCTATTTTAACGCTTAAAACCTCGCCAAATCGCACTTTTAATAAGCTTACGATAAAATAAAATAAAATGCGAATAAATTTCGCCGCGCGATCGATTTTAATATTAGCGATTACGTTTGGCTCGATATACGTTTATTTCCGACCTTTCGGCTTTTCCGCAAACTCGACAATCTTATAAACGGCCTTTTCAAAATTATAGCTAAAATCTTCGATAACGCTTTCAAACTAAACCTTTTTAATATTATAAACGTACATTCAGTTTTTTACGCTAATCGACTGCGTAAAATAATTAACGACGCGCTTTCAAATCAAATTAATTCAGCCCCTGAATTTATTAATATAATTAATAAGTTTAAATACGAAATCGAAAAATTAATCGCTTATCGAATGCAACGGAAAACCTTTTAATACAAAGCTTTTTAAATAGGCTTAAATAAAAATCTCACGTAGTACCTCGCGTTTGATTTTATATATGCTTTTTAAAAATACGCGACTTTCATTTAGCGTATAAAAAACTCTCCGGTTTTTCTGCAAAACTTATAAACTAGCTAAAAGCGTATTCCGAAAGTTTAAATTCGTACGATCATTTAAATAACGACGTACCAATAAATAAAAACTCGAAAGCGCGCTTTTTTCGGACGGGGAAACAGTATAACGATTTATTCTTTTGCCACCTTTCGTATCACCCTAGCAACTACGTATAGCTGCAAGCTTTCTAATTTCCTGGTAAATCTTTCTATCAATTATAAAAACTATTTATATATATAAAGCTTTTTTTTTTTTAATAACTTCTGCTTTTTGCAGTTGTTAATTCTAAATAAATATTTTTGTTACAGAACCAAAGGCTCGTTTTTCATACAATATGAACACGGCGACCAGTTGACTGATCTCCCAGCCCTCCGACTGATTAGATCGTTATATTGCCTTTTGTTTTTTACCTTCCGAATATCAATATTATACCGATATTTAAAAGCTGAAAAGCATATGTAAAATAGCTAGAAAGCTAAAAAATATATAAGCTTTATTTAGTTTTAATAAAAGTATATTGTATTTGTCTGATTCGTAGCCGTTTAATTAATACGATTTCTGATTGGAAATGCGTACAAAAACGATTTAAATTACTTTCACTTAATCAAAAATGAATGTTCCGACGTAGAATTTAATATAATTTCTATAAAATCTATTCGAATGCAAGCTGAACTTACTTTTCTTCAGTTTATTATAATTAAATAACTGGCGTTGGAAGTATTTTAATTTAAAATGCGATTATAAAAAATAACAAATAAAAACAAAACATTTCGTTTTAAAACTTTTAATTAATAAAAATAAGAATTTTTAACTTATGATATAATAATTGCTTTCTGTTTTTATTATTTATCAACTTATTATAATTAAATATCTGGCGTTGATAGTGTTTTAATACAAAATGCGATAATAAAAAATAAAAAATTCAACGAAAATATGTAATTTAATAACTTTTAATTAATAAAAATTAAAATTCTAATTTAAAATCCAAAAATAGCTTCCTGCTTTTATTACCTTTCAATTTGGCGTAATTAAATAATAATGTTTTAATATAAAATGCGATCGTAAAAAATCATGAATTGAGATGGGACACTTAGATGCAGTGGGACACTTGCTTTCCCCCACATTATTCGAGTGCCCGCAGAATAAATATGGGAAGGCAGCCCACTATTAAATGGAAAGCTTTTTTTTTAAAGTTGCGTTTGGCAGATTTTTTTTCTTTTCATATAAATAAATCAAGTGCTTATTTATACAATTTTAAAAGGGTTTTGATAAGGTTTTTTTTTTTTTTTTATCGAGTTTTTAATATTATATTAATGGTCGAATATATATGCAAAAAGGGCAATTGTTTTTTGTAATAAAAAAAAAAGGGTCAAAAGCCTTGTATTCGAATCCTTGCGTTGGTCGCCAAAAGAATGGAACAAGATAGTTCTTATAATCGGAAATGTATTGTTTTAAAAAAGTGGAGGTTTCAGAAAAGTTTAAGTACAGATTGTGCCGGTCCGTGCCTTTAGTCTCGCTTGAAGCCTCAGGCCACAACAGTACCCCCTGGAAGGTCCTAGGAAGGCAGACCGAGTTATGGCTGCCCTCCGCTAGACGTTAATTAAATACTACTACTACTACTACTACTATTATTCCGATTATTCTCAAGCTAGCTGTGACAAGTAGACCCGGATGGAATATATATACGGTACACTTCCAGGCCAAACCGTGCTGCCGCACCCAGCTGCCTTTTCATTCTTGTTATTATATATCATTTCGCTTTCAAAAGGAAAACTGATTTATCTTTCGAAATCACGGTACCATATTCAAAACCGACGGGCTATCATTTGCTAGCGCGAAAACAAAATATACTGGCACCACGGGTGTATGACGAACTTTATATATTTCCTTAAAGATGCAGACAAGGAGCTGAAAGGAAGGAAGCTTTCAGGGCGAATTATATACACTGTAAAACCCCCTGGCCCTGTCGCTAAGCTAGAAATGTAACGGAAAGCTGAACAGTCGAGAGCCGAACTGTGACGATCTAATCAGTCGGAGGGCTGGGAGATCAGTCAACCGGTCGCCGTGTTTATATGATATGAGAAGCGAGTCTTTGGTTCTGTGACAAAAATATTCACTTAGAATCAACAACTGCAGAAGGCAGAGGTTGCTAAGAGGAGAAAGCCTTATATACATAAATAGTCTCCACAGTTGATAGGAGACCCATCAGAAGACCAGGAAGCTTGCAACTATACGTAGTTGCTGGGGCGACACGAAAGGTGGCAAAAGAGTGAGTCGTCATACGAATAGCCGAATGGCCGGGCCGTTACAGGGTGTGGGCTGAGAGAGAAAGGAAGAGCCGGGGGACAAGCAGATTTATTCAAATGCTGAAGCTTGAAGAGAAAGCTAGCTAGGAGAATTTCCGCCCGCGCAATTGCTATATCAAAACATATCGTCGAGCCTATTCGGTTAGCTATCGCCCATGCTATAATGGAATCTTCATACCATATTACTTATCACAGCAATGTACCTGCTGCGTGCAAGCATCCCCTTCTTTCAGATGTTGACATGCTTTTTTGTTGTAGGCAATATCATCGTTGGTTACAACCTGTCTTGTACTCGAAGTGCACGAGTCGGTCGCGCTGTAGCACTTTTGGGCAGCGCAATTGCCAGGGGCCAATGCTACCAAGGGACAGCCTGCCTGGGAAGTAGCAAAATAACCGGCGAATGTGAATAAAGTAAGGGTCGCGAACTGAATATGCATATTGGAAGGCGATTCAAAGTTGGTATGATAGATGAGAATCACAATAAATGTTTGCTAATGAAAAGCTGCTGAGGCGAGTAAAGAACTCCGGGCAAACGTCTGCTTTTATTTATATTCCGCAAATAATAATGGGCCCAGGTAAGGATTGAAAAAATCGCTTATGCTCGTTCGTATAAGCTCGTATATACTCGTACACAACCTTTCCGCGTTTCAAAAGCCTAGGTTTAACTTTCGAACGCGTATTGAAATTTTAGAACATGCCTGGAAAACAAACCTTGGAAACTTGTTACGTTCGATATATGCTTTTTTTTAATTGAAATTTCATGCGCCGTGACTTTTTCACAAGGAGTCAGTCACTTTAAATCTCGTATCATATCTATTACACAATACATACTGTACGATGCGGTAAGCCCAGATAATCAATCGTCGTCATCCAACTGCCATTCTGTGATCAATCCCTTGTTCTGCCGTAATATTTGATTTTTGCCCAGCTGTTTAAATGGTTTATTATTCAGCTGTTATGATTGTCCATTATTTTCCAGCTGCTATTTCAACAACGTCGGCATCCCGGAGTTTATAGCAAATAAAAATAAGTGGGGCCGGATAAGCGGATAAAGCTGATGGGCTGGTAAACAATGCATAAGGCTGCCGAAGCCCCGACAACTCGAGACCTTAGCAGCACTTTTATCAACTACCAGCGTACTTTTATAAATTACAGTCGTTTATACGCGGCGCATCCATAATGCACAGAGCAGATCAAAAGCCACGGAACGTTTAAAACAAAAGAAACAGCGTATATACGTACGTTAATGTAAACTACGGACCGCGGAAAATTGGTGGGTTTATACAGTTCGGACAGAAGCTTAAATGTAACCTAGGAGAAACATCTTCGAAAAGACGCGGTGGCCGAAAAGCCTCGGCTGCTATTTATAAGACTTACGGAGCATTTGGCGTTGATAATGCATAATAGCAACGGTCTAGCTTATGCGAGTACGAATTACAGCAGAATGGCTGAGCCACCGGCAATACAGGCCGGCAACGGTCTGACTGGTTAAACAATGCAGTTCTTAGTTAAAGTGAACGTGTTTGTTACTCGGTAATTCTGTATTCACGCTTCCTTTGGTTTTACTGTATCATATTGTATGGATTTCTTTGCAGTTCCTGGAGGCTAAACATCACCTGAGCTCGAGTCATCGGGATGTAGTTCAGCCGCTCGTCTAACTAGCACGAGCCTTCTTTTTCATACTGTACAGTACTGTATGTCGATCTCACCAGAGATGGATATGTACCGTAGAGTCCCTCGTCTCTAGCCTTTGTTGATAGTTTCTATTATACCTTCGGCTATGCACGACAGCACGAATCGCTGCATTTACCTTCAAACAATGACCGATAGCATCAATTTCGAAAGCATGATTGAAAAGTATGATAAAATGCAAAACCTGCGGTTCAAGTTTTTTATCGCGGAGAGGGAACAAATGGATTTGAATAACCAAAGGTAGCAGTTAGAAATTGACACCATGAAATGTAACGAACATGATTTCGGCACCGAATTTCCCGTCCGTACAATTGATTTATTAAAGTCGTAAGGTTCAATGGCAGGGAAATAACAGTGAAATGAATCGGTACTGTAGGTTGATTACTAGACTGATCTCTGCCTTCAGCGTTCTCCCTTGCAGTCTGGCCTATATACATTGTGCTAGACGGAACACTCGGCGTTATGTGACCCTTGGCTATCCCAATGGTCTGCGGTCTTCGGGCGAAGGTGCTTCCGAACCGAGTCACCTGACCATCACCTGACCTGACTCTCCACTCCTGATAAAAACGTGCCGTCGAGCTCGTTTGATCAGCTAAAGCATACTAAAATAGGTAAGATCTTCATACCTTTTTAAACGTAACAGCATGATGCTCGCTGGCTGCATTTATCTCTTTCCTTAAGCTTTTTACATACGTCTTCATTGGCTTTAATATCTTTTTTTTTATATATTGTTACGATACTCGTATCTTGCCAAGCAATTTTGCATACATCCAATTTGCTGGTACAATACAAATCATCGGAGTTTTGATATTTAGCGCATGCAGCTTCGCCGTTTGTTCCAATCCTATCGCAGTCTGGCTCCGAAGCAGCAAAACCGGCGGATATAAATAAAGCAAGGGTGGCGAAATGAAAGTGCATGTTGGAAGTTGATATGTAAATTGATATGGGAAGTTGGGATGCAAAATAAAATTAAAAGTCGATTTCAAAGTTGATATTGGTCGGTGAAAACGATAATAATAATACGCTTACTGTCAGGAACCAATATTACGTGTATAAGTCAGGTGATCCGCCAAAACCCTCTGCCTTTTACCAATTCTCGAATAATACTCTCTGCGGATAGGCCGTGGGGGCCGGATAATATTATAAGGGCTGAAGATAACATTTAGATAAAACATTTTATAGGAGTGATTGCTAAAAAACCAGTGTTTAGGGTTATATTAAAAAGGATTGAAAAGAGATCGGAATAAAAGCTGGAAAAGCATATTAAATAGAGTTCGCTTGGTTTTTTAAGAAATATTTTTCTCGAGGGTTTTATTTTTTCTTTTGTATTTATAAACGCTTTTTACTAAAAATATAAAAGATAAAAATCAGTTTGATTATCAACTTAATTTTATTTAAGCTTTATTATTTAAACTAATGTTTTTCTGCTTTTTAATTTTTATATTCTAATTTTTTTATTTATCGAAACGGCAGTTCGATATTATTAAAATAATTTTTTATTATATTATTATATTTATATCGTTATTATCGATATTATAACTTTTCGTATTCGCAGCGAATAAGCATTTTTAGCTATTTAAAAAAACTTAGCGCTTTCGGTTGCTTAAAAAGATTTCGTATTATCGTTTTTTTTTGACGTTACCAGTTTTATTAAAAATCGAAAATATCTTATTATCAGAACGCGACGAATTTTTAATTTTTTTTATTTAAAAAATTATTAAAAAAAGCTACGCTTAAAACGATTCGGAAAAACTTTTTATCGAGATTTTAATTTATTTGACTAATAAACGAATTCGCGCCGAACAAAAAAAAAATGATAAACGTAAAAAAGTAAAAAAAATACGAGTTAAAATAAAGCAGAAAAAGACTAAGAAAAAAGTTTACGAAACAATTAAAAAACGCGAAAAAGTTAAAAAACGCCGAAACGAACTTCGAAAAAAAATTAAATAATTTTAATAAAAATTTAACGCTTTCGAAAATATCGAAAAAAAAAAATATATATTTTTTAATACCGTTTCAATTGAGAAAAGACAGAAAATAACTTAAGCCGGCGATTATTATAAAGTATTTTCGAAGTATTACGATAATAATATTTATTAAAAACGATTTAGCATTTTTTTCGAGCATATTATATTTTTTGTAAAAAACATAGCGAATTCGAGCCGAAAAGTATTAAAAATAAAAGACTTTTTAATATATCGAAAAAAAAATACTAAAAAAGCTTAATTTTTTATTCGGCGTGCAAAGCGAAGTTTCCGCTAGGATAAAAGAATAATATTTTGTATTAATTAAAAGAAAATTAACGTTTGTGTTTTAGCTTTCGATAAAAAAAAAAAAAAAAAATAGACCGGATACAAACAACGTTTTACGAATATTCGAATTACATAAAACGATTTTAAAAAATAAATATTAAACTTTTTAATAAACGCGGAAAATCGAAAAATCGCGGCTTCGAATTTATACGATAAAGCGAAGCAAAAAAAGCATAAATTAATTAACGATTTCGTTGCTTATTTGAATAATTTCGAATAATAATTGCAAAAAACAGACGATGCGATTAAAAAAAAAATGTTTTTCGCAAAATTCCGATTTATTTTTCGAAAAGAAATTATTAAACGAAGCAATATTGCAATTATAAGTTCGTACGAAAAATTAGTATTAATCGCTCGTCGTATCGAAAATATTAATAAAGTTATTAGCGACGAAACGAAAAATAATAAACGACGAAACGAACGCAAAAAAAAAAAAAAAAAAAATTTATATTTACGATTAAAGTTTAAAAATTAAAATAAATATATATCGTTTTCGATTCGAAAATACGTTATAAAAAGAAAAACGAAAGCGAGAAAACGATAATTTTAATAAAATTCTTTGGAATCTTAGAATTTTTAACGATTTTTTTTATTTTTCGAAATGCAATCGCTGCTAAAGAGCAAAGTATCGCATGGCTAATTGTTTAAAAATCGAATATTATAAATGCAACAGAAAAGAATATATAGTTTTAAATTGTTTTAAGACTAATAAATCTAAGGATTTAAGAAAAGCTTTCGTTCGATTTTAATTTCGTTGTTGCTAATAAAATCGAGCAAAAAAAAAAATAAAAAAAAAAAATTTCAGTCGAGATTAAAAAGCTAAGGGCGAAATTCTATACGGAACGAGCTTTTATCGATTGCGGCGCGAAAAAAAACTGCGTAATTTAAAAATTATTAATTAAATATAGATAAAAATCAATTTAAAAACGTATTGATTTATTTACGGTTGAAAAAAAAAATTATTTACGGCACGTATACGTAATTTATTTGCGCTATTAATAATTATAAAATAATTAAAAAAATACAAAACATTTTCGTAGCTTGCGATATAAATATTTCAAAGGTTTTATTTATTTTAAGGTTTTTTTGGTTGCGAAATATCGATTCCGCTACAAGCTTTCGAGTTAAGTCGTGGCGATATTCAGTCGAACGCTTATAATTTAATTTTGTTATAATTAAACGTTATAAAAAAAAATCCAAAAAAAAGCAAGCGTTTTGTATCGTTTTGAAAAAAGCTATTAAAAAACAGTATTAATTACTTTTTAAATACGACGATTACGCCGACGTTTTTAACGATACCGCCGCGGTTATTTTAGCTTTTTATTATTTTATAAAGCATCGAATAAATTTCGCGAAAAAAAAGGATTTCTTTTAAAAATTAGTTTATTTTTTATCGGAATTTAAACTTATCGAATTACGCGAATATTTCGATTCGAATTTAAAAAAAAACTAAATAAAAAAATTTATTAATTTTGCCGGCGCACCGGTAATATTTATACCGAAAAAAGACGGAAGTTTTGTCACAGCTAGCTTGAGGGTGATCAGAAGGGTGATATGGACCAAAAGGTACGCATGTAAATTAAAAGAAAAACACCGAGCTAGAATGCTCGGGGTCGCGAACTTTATATATAATGGGTTGCGCTTATGGGTTACGTAATTTAGCGCGAGGCCTAGTGGCCGAGGTGGTCCGTGCCCAAATCTTATTCCAATACCACCGGCAATTATACCACTGGCACCTATACCACTGCCATTTATACCACTGGCACCTATATTATTGACAGGATCGTAACACTACTCTTTTCCTCCGAAAAACTGCGTTTTCGCAGTTGCAGTTATAGGTCTATCGTTTTTTAATTTCGTATAATTTTTTTTGTTTTCGTTATAAATTTGCAATTATACGGAAAGCGCTCGTGGAAAGTTTTTAACGATGGAATGCGATCGGTGAAATGCTTAAAAAATATAAAAGACCGTTATAGCGTCAAAACAAAAGTATTATTTAAAATTTTTATTAGCGCTTTTTTAATTAATTTAATATTGCAATATTTTTTTATGCAATTTCGAATTTATTATTTTTTTTATTTTTTATTCCGTTTGTTCGGAAAATAATTAAATAAAAGCTGATTCGAGGCGGCGTTGGCCAAATAAAAGATTGCTGATATGCTTTCGGAGCGAATATAAATAAAAAATTAAATAAATTAATTAGTTTGCGGAAAAGTCAAGCTTTTAACTTTTTTTTATTTTATCGACGATTTTAATTAAATCGTATTATTTGTTTAAAAGCTTTCGGAAAGGTCGGTCGAGCTTTTAATTTTTGATATTTATTAATACTTCGTCGCTTATATTTTAATTCACCGGTCGTTTGTACAAATTAGCGAAGCGTTTTATTTTAGCTTGTTATTGCGCAATAAACGATTATGCGTATTTTATAATTTTTTTAATTCGAAAGGCCAAATGCAAAGCTTCGTCGCGGTTAAGCTTTTCGATGGCCGAGCGAAAAGGACGGGGATTATTTATATTTCAGAATATACGAGCTTTATATTTATTTAAGATTTAAAAAGAAAAAACGTTGCCGAAAAACTCGTGCGATAAAATTAGCTGTGTAATATTTATTAAAAATAAAAAGCGTTTTTAATTGTTTTGATAATGAAAATAAAAAAAGCGAAAGCGTTGTTTAATATATTAGTTTATTATTTCGGTTTGCTTATCGATATTAAAATTATACGCAATAATTACTTTAATTTTGGTTTTTAATATACGGCAAAATTTTTATTAAAAAACCGAAATAAATTAAACTTTTCGGTCCGAAATAATTAAATCCGGCATGCCGAAATGGCGCATTTAATAAATTAAAAACAAAGCTGCTAGTTTTTTCGTTATAATAGTTTTATGGCAGAAGATTAATAAAAGTTTTTTAAATAAGCGATTTATTATTATAAAAGCGAAGTCGTAATTATTTTCGTTTAATAAAAGCTTCGTAAAATTTATCGTTAAATGTTAATAAAGTTTGTTAAATATAAGCAAAAGCTTTAAAAAGCTCGGGATTTTGTCGCGCCTAGCTTTTATTCGTATGCAATAATAATTCGAAACGTATTATTATATATTTGTTTTTATAGCTTTTTAATAGTATTTGCGACCGATTAAAAGCTTTATTTTTTTTATTTCAGCGTGTATTACGCAAAGCTATTCGTAAATATATCGGATCAAAAAGGTTCGCAATTCGGAAAATTCCAAAAGTATTATTAATTTGCTTTGGAAAAACAATTTGTTTTATCGTAATTAATAATTAAAATTATAATTGCGAATTTGTATTTATTGCGTTTCGAAAAAAAAAAAGTTTTTGTTAGCTTGTAGCAAGTCGTTTATAATTATATAATTATATATATCGTATGCGATTACGGAAATTAAGTTTGCGAGTTTTTTTATAAGTATTTTATTTTTTTCGCTTTCGCTGTTTTCTTCGGAAAAAATGCTGTCGTTGTTATATTTATCGGAAGCTATTTTTATAAGCGTTAGCGTGGTTATACTTTTAGCAGCTATTTTTTTTAAAATCTGAAAATTTAATTTATCGTTTAAAAATATTTGCTGTTTTCGAACTGTTTGCTGTCGTATTTTTAATAAAAAAATATTTTGATTTTTACGAAAAAAAGTATTAGCGAGCGTATTAATAATTTCCGACCGGTATATAATTATAAAATAGAAATCGGCGAAAAATTCGGCTTATCGGATTTATCGGGCCGAAAAATCTTTAATGATTATAAAATATTTTAAAACGCGATAATCGGTATATATATATACGTTTTTTTAAACGCTTAACAGCTCCGATTTGTAATTTTTAAAAAAGCGAAAAATAGCGAAAAGCTTTTTATCGTAAATCGGATAATTAAATTCGGCGTCGATTATAATTTTGGAAAAAAAACCGACCGAATAATAAAAGTTATTTTTTTGCAATTGCGATAATACGTTAATTATTATTTTATTAAAAAAGTCGGTTTCCAGGCGCGTTTGCTTATAAAAGTCGTAATAGCATGAAATAAAAGCATTTAGCAAAGTTTTGCGCAGTGTTTTCCATGCGTTTTTCTGCTTTTTTTCGAATACGAAAAAAACGTTTTTATTTGTAAAAACAGTAAAAAAGCGGCAAATACGAATATAGCCGGCTATAAAGCGTTTGTAAAAATTGCAAAAGCTTAAAAAGTTTTTTATACGTTTCGCATATTCGCAATATATTGCAAATTTTTAATAATAGCGATTTTTTTCGGGTTTATTTTAATATTTCAAATATTAATAACGAAATTTAAAAATTTGGTTTTCGTAATATTAAATTCGCATTTTTTAATATTAATTTTCAGGCCGTATTTTTTTAAAATCGACAGGATTTTTTTTAACGTAGATTTTATATTTTAAATTATTCGCGGAATAAATAAAAATATCGTTAAAATACGCCGAATAAAAATTATTTAAATGTTTTATAAAAATGTTATTAATAAAGCGTTGAAATATAACGGGCTTATTAATAAAGCCGAACGAAAGAATTTTATATTTGTATATGCCGTATCGAATGCGAAAGTTGGTTAATTTTTTAAATTTTTCGGATATTCGGACTCGATTAAATGCTTATTAAATATTAATTTTCGTAAACATTTTGATTTTGATTATTCGCGTTAGCATTTCGTTAATTAAAAGCAAAAAGTAAAAATCTTTTTTCGTAAAATCGTTAAGCTTGCGATAATCGATATATAAGCGTATAAAGCCGTTTAACTTTTTGATAAATAAAATCGGGACGGCGAAAAAGGTATTAAAAAGTTTAATAAAGCTTTTATATAAATTATCGAAAATATAGCTTTTGATTTTTATAAATTGTTTATTCGTAAAACGTTTAAATAATTTTATAAAAAGCGTATTTTCCGTGGCAAAATATATTTTATAATTTATACCGGGACGGCGAAAAGCGAGCTTATCGCTTTTCTGCTTATAAAAAAGTTTTTCGAATTCCGAGTATTAAACTGGAAAAAGCTTTTTTATAAAAATCACGTTGTCGTTATATTTGGCTTATAAAGCGTCGGGAACGGAAATGTTTTTTATTACCGCGAGTTATATGATTTTTTCAAATTCGGCGATTTTCGTACGACGAAAACGTTTTTTATTTATATTATATATAAAAGTAATAAACGTATAATCGCTGAATAATAATAACTTTTTTTTTTCGCGGCTCGTATTCGCTTTTCGTAACGTATTTATAAAACGTTAAATGCAAAAACGGAAATACAACTGATATTGCAATTGAAAGTAAAAAAGGTAGTTAGCACGGTTGAAAAATCGGCTTGGTCGGTTCAGGGCTGCTAATAAAAAACTTTTTTATTTTATACAAACTGCTTTTGAAATTTCGCATAAATATAAAAGGTTTATTAGCTTCAAAGCTTAAATAAGCTTTTTTAATCGTTGTAAAAGTGTTAACAAAAGTATATAAGACTTTTATTGCGCTGTTTCGTTTGTTTGCATTTTTTTAATATATACGATTAAGCATTTTAAGCTTTTTTCGTTAATTAAAATCGACGAATAATTGCTCGTTAAAATAAAAAATAACGGGCATATCGAATAACTATTTTATTTTGTTTTTTTTTTAGCCGTACGCTTGTTTTAAATCGTAGTATTATAAAAATTTACGATTAATAAAAACGTCGGTAAAGACCAGGTTTATAATTAAAAAAAAAAAATTTATACGACGTCGATTAATTATTAAAAAAAAAAATAGCAAAAGAAATAAGTTTTTTCGGCTTGCTATTATAGCCGATGGATATAATAAGCTTATATAGCCGAATAAAATTTATTTCGAAACGTTGAAAAAATTAATATATTAAAAAAATTTTAATCGCATCGAAAATATTAGCTTCGCTATCGATATATATAAATGTTTTAATATATAATTCATTGCGTATTAGTTTTATAAAAACTAAAAACTGTCGCTTTTTTATTAAAAAGCGCTGGTCAAATTTTAAATTTTTTTATAAATCGAATTTTTTGTTATAATAAAAGTTTTTGCTACGGCTTAAAAGTTTTTTAACAAATCGTTTTGCTTTTCGTCGATAGCTATTTCGGCGATTTTACGATTAAGCTTAGCGTCGGAGCAAACGTTTGCGAAATAACCGAGCTTGCCGCAATTATAATAAACGCCAAAAAAACGCGCAGCCAAACGAAAAAAACCGGAAATAGCAAAAATAACAATTATACGCTTATAAAAATCTTTATTAAAAAAAGAAAAAACCGTGCGAATAAAAAGGGCTAAAAAGGTAAAACGTTATAAAATTTTAAAAATACCGGAAATACGCCTAAAATTCTGATTAGCAAAAGTTATAACAAAAAAAAATGGCTTATACGACGAATAAAAGCTATTTTTTCAGCTCGGATATTACGTGATTTTATTCGCAACGGCTAAAAATTCGTTTAAAATAATATAATTATTATTTATTTTATATTTTTTTATTCGAAAATCGTATTTAAAAATAAAAGTGATTTTTTCGCATATATTTTTAAATCAACGGTTTTTAATAATTTTATTAATAATTGCGTAGCGGATAAATAAAAAACGAAAATTATTACAAATCTGACCGTTATTTATATAAAACTTATTATATTGCAATTTAACAAATTAAACGCGATTGTAATTAAAAAAGCGCTGATTAAAAATGCGAAAAACGTTTCGGGCCGATTAAATTTCATCGTGGAATTCGAGGTTCAAATGCTTTAAAATAATAGTTTTTATTTTTTTAATAATATATTTAAAATATACTTTGGCTTGGTTTATGCTTTGTATAAAGTTTTTTAAATACTTTTTAATAAACAGTTTTATATTTATTTTTTATGCGTTATATTTAATTTTTTTTAATAATCGCTGAAAGCGTAGCGAAAATATTTAATTTTAAATGGTTCGATTCGAAAAATAGCTGGGTCGAGGACAGGAAAATAGTATTCGGAAATTAATTAAAAATCCGCCGTAAAAACGCGCGAAATTCGAAATAAAAAAAAATCGTCGCGAGCGATATTAGCGGAAAAGGCTGGAAAGCGAACGGCGGCAATAGCTTAAGCGATTATTTAAGCGATTTAAAGCTGCTGGGCCGTAATAAATTTTTCAGCGTTAGCAAATATATTAAATAATCGGTTTGAAAGCATTCGTCGGTTTAAAAATATTAAAATATTAGCATCGTATAACTCGATTTTAAATTCGATAATAAAACGAAAAAATCCAGCAGATAATTATAATTCGGTAAAAAAATCGTAAAATAAAAATTCGCTTTCAAAATCGTCGAAAAAGCTTAGAACGAATAAAAATTCGGAAGCGCTAAAAGTAAAAGCAAAAGGTAAAAGTGCTGATTCGAAGCCGAATCGTACGAATTGCGTTTGTTTTCGAATGCCGCGTCGATTTATAAAAAAAGCATAAAATATATTATAATATTAAAAAAAAGCGATTCGAATTGCAAAAGCAAATCGAATTAATAAAAAAAAAAAGACTTCAGCTTTTTTTGAAAATAAAATTAGTAAAAGAAAGTTCTGATTAAAACACCGATTAATAAACGTCGGTACGGGCGGCCTGAAAAAAGTTCGAATTACAAAAGCAGATCGAGTTTTTAACCGTGGATATAAAGCTTTTTAGCGAAAGTTATTTGGTTTTTTTTTATATCACAGCTAGCTTAAAAATAATCAAAAGAATAATATAAACCAAAAAATACGTATATAAATTGTAAAAAAAAACACCGAGCTAGAATGCTCGGGGTCGCGAACTTTATATACAATAGGTTGCGCTTATGGATCACGTGATTTAGCGCGAGGCCTAGTGGCCGAGGTGGTCCGTGCCCAAACCTTATTCCAACACCACCGGCAATTATACCACTGGCACCTATACCACTGGCACCTATACCACTGGCACCTATACCACTGGCACCTATACCACTGGCACCTATACCACTGGCACCTATACCACTGGCAGGATCGTAACAAGTTTACGATTATGCGTCGATTATAAAGGTTTAAACGCAGTTACGGTTAAAAATCGAATTTTTTTATTTTTTATAAGCGAAATTTTGAATCGTTTGAAAAAAGCTAAAATATTTATTAAGCTAAATTTTATTTAGGCGTATTACCGCTTTCGAATAAAAGAAAAAAATAAATAAAAAATTGCGTTTTGCATTCGTTACGGACACTTCGAATATTGCGTATTATTTTTCGGCTTTTCGAACGCATTAGCAACTTTTTAAGCGTATATTAATTAAGCTTTAATCGGTTTAATAAACGTTACGTATATAATTTATTTCGACGATATTTTAATATTTTTCGAAAATTCCGACGATTATACAAACGCGGTAAAAAAGATTTTCGAAAGATTTCGTATTAATAAATTTTACAAGAATTTAAAAAAATATATTTTCGATACGAATACGATTGAGTTTTTAAGCTTCGTTATTATTTTTACGGGAATTGAAATGGATTTAAAAAAAGTAAATAGTATTCGGAAATAGCTTTTTTTTATTACGTAGCGAAATATTTAAGTGTTTTTGGGTTTTATTAATTTTTACAAACGTTTTGTTAAGAATTACGCTAAGAATTGCCGATTTATTATAGATTTTTTAAAAGGAATGCAACGAGGAAGAATGTCGGGCTTTTTTCGTTTTTTATTCGAAGCGAAAGTCGCTTTTTATTTTTAAAAGAAAATTTTTGCTAAATACCGATATTACGTTATTTCGATTTTCGATTGAAAATTTAAATCGAAATAAACGCGTCGAAATTCGCTATAAACGGAATATTATTTTGATTATTCGGGAAAAGTACGAAAGTACGTTAGTATTTTATCGCGTATTATTCGAAAAAAAAAAATTTTATAAAACAAAAATACGAAGTTTACGACGCTAAGCTAATAACTATAGTTTACGCTTTTAAATAATAGAGCTAATATTTACGTAGCGCTTTCGACGTTATTATTATGCGTATAAATTATTATAATTTGAAATACTTTTTTACGAAAAAACGTTTAAACGGACGCTAAGCGAAATGGGCCGACGAGCTAGCTAAATACGATTTTGCAATCGAATATAAAACAAAAGTTTTTAATTCGGCGAATGGTTTTTTTCGCCGGCCAGATTTAAAAAAAAATAAAAAAAAAAATAACGAATAATTGCTTACGCTGTATCGTAAGCTAAAATTAGCTTATTTAAAAAAATTTAGAATGTTTTCCGCAATAAAAATACGTTTGAAATCGAAGTATAAATTATTTCGCGCCGATAAGTATTCGAAGCTTTTATTAACGGAATTAGAAAATAAAAAGCAAGCGGGAAAAAGTCAAATAAAAAGCTTTTTCGCCGGATTATTTTTTGCTAATATTACTAATTGCAAATAATATATATCACGGAGCGTAGCCGTTGTGTTATTATAATCCGAAACGGTTAATAACGAGCTAGCAGAATCGATTTACAAAACTATTTTTAAATTGCAAAAATTTAATTTTTTTATATTATAAAAAACGTACGAATCGACTTCGCAAAACAATCGAGCCGGATTCGAAAAACACTGGCGTATAAATTAAAATAAATTATTACGTTATAAAAAACGTGCGTATATTCCGAATAAAAGCGCTATTAAAAACGAAATATTAAAAATTAATTACGACGATCCGACCGCCGGCTATTAAGGTTTTCGGCGAACGCTAAAACTGGTCGAAAAAAAGTATTTCTGGCCTGGTTTATAAAACGACGTTAAGCGCTGTAAAACGGTGATACTTTGTATTAATAGGAGTTGGTAGTTTTAGCTATGGTCGAGGCATGGACCCCTCCGAGACCCCCTGCCACTAACTATTTTCAACAGGTATAAAAGCAAAGCATTCCCTTAGATAATACCATAGGCACGCAGTCTAATTTATACCTTTATTTATTCTTTTTTTTCTTTTTTTAGTTTTTTCTAGGAATTTCCTAAATTATTTTACTTACCGATATATGGTCGTATTAATCTGGTTTTCCTATCTATTTTTATATATAATAATCTACGTAAAAATTCAAATTTCGGTATTTCGTTTTTATATATTCGCCGATGCATTTTTCAAATCCGCAATTAAAATCGATTTCGATATTTCGCTATTACGGCTTAAAAGACTTTTCATATGATGTTATTCGCAGCTGCATTATATAAAAGACTTTTAATAGCTTTTTTTATTTTACGTATAGTTATTAAATTACAAAAATGCAATATATCTCAAAAACGTTTGAAATTACGATTAAGCAATTCTAAACCGTACGAAATTTAAAATTCGAAAATCGCTTTTTTGTTTAAAAATAACAAATCGAATATTAATTCGTACGTTTCGACCGCTGCGCTCGGCCCTTTTGATTTAGATTTCTTTTGATTAAACGCCTGGCGAAAATTTAATTTTTTGATTTTACGTTTTATAATTATAGCAATTACAATTTGCGGCTTTTTATTAAAAATAGTAAAAAAATGGCTGTACGTAAATTGGCCTGAGCCACGGAATATCGAAACCGTAGATTATATAACAATATTATATTAATCTAATTAATTTACTAAAAAACAAGTTTTTAATATACTACGCAAATATCTGAACGCAATTTTATTTTATTTAATTTTTTTAAAAAACACAAAAATCTTTTTAATAGCTTCCTTATTAAAAACGATTTCTTTCATATTAAAAACTTTTAATTTGCAATTTCAAAAAACATTTATTTATTTAATTCAAACCCTACCAATACTTTCGCTAATATTATAAACAACGACGCTTTTCGTTTTCTTATGCGAAGCCGCATGCCCCTCTCTGGCTCCTTTGATGCATTTTTATTTAATAGCGCCAACGTTACCGATTTTATCGAAAAATATAAAAAAACCTGTAAAAATTTCGAAATTTTTAAAATTAAAATATTCGATAAACTTCCTCGCTATTATAACCTAACCATTAAAAATATTATTAAATTAATAAATAAATAAAAGGTTATTAAGGCTCGAAATTAGCGTAAGCTAGTTAAAGCTTTAAAATCGGAATTCCGAAACTACGATCGTTAGTAAATTCGCGATATTATCGCTTTTTTTAAATAATTTATTATAATAATCCGCTAAATTAAAAAACTTAAAGCTTATTATCGTATTTATACGAGGGTTTTTAACGTTTTCGTTAACAAAAAGGTTTTAAGCGAAATTAAACAGAAAAGATTGTTTTTATTTGGCTTTTCAATTAGCATTCGCAACAAAACTATTAAGCATTTTAAGATTAATAAACAAAATCTTGAAATTTTCGATTAATATTTCAAATTTGTAAAATTCGTTTTTAAGCAAAACCAAAGCGAACGTATTATTAAAGTTATAAATCAAAAGAAATTTCTATCTCTTATTTACAAAAAAAACGTGGAAGCTTTAATGCAAAAATATGCCCAGCTATTAAAAGTTACCGAAATCGCTAAAACACAATTAATTATTATATTATTTAATCGTTTTGCAAAGCTTACTGGCTTGGAAAAGCTTAATAAAAATATCGAAATTTTCGTATTAAAATTTACCGATATTAAAATTTAAAAATTTTAAAGTAAAATCGAAGGTTTTATACAACAGTAAAAAAAATTTTTTTACGTTAATTCGGATAATAAAAACAATTAAAATGGCTTTTATAATAATTATTTTTTTTAAAATGCGCGAAGCGATCAGCCTCGCCAAATCATCGTAAAAGTAATAGCTGCCTAATAGCAACCTTTTCGTGCTAGCGATTAAGATTAGCGAAATATTAATTATAATAACGATTATTAAAAGAAAAAAGGAAATTAACGCGGGAACTAAAATCGCGGCTATTAAAATAATAAAAGTAATTATTAAAACAGATCCCGTAGCTTTAAGTATAGATTTTATAATAATAATAAAATTTATTACGAAAAACCTTATATTCGTTTAAAATGCAAAGTATTTAATTTTTATATAAATAATAGTATTTGCTATATTAATAAATACGGAGCGATTTGCCTCGGACCGGTGAAATAAAAAATAGGCTTTTTTAATAAAGCTAAGAATTAAAACTGATTAAATATTATTCGCTTAAAAATAAAAGATACGTAAAACGATTGCTTGGAAAACAAAAAAAATGCGAAAACGATTTTTATTAATAAAAAAGAAAATATTCCAAAAAGCGTATTAATTAAAAAAAAATCTTTATTCTAAGCGTAAATGAAATTCAAATATATAAATAAAAAACAAATATATATATTGCTAATATAATTATCGCATTTGCAAATATTATAGTTATATAATTAAGCCAGCGAATTATAAAAAAGCAAAATGCTTTTGTTTTATTCGCCAAACTAACTGATATAAAAAAAACGTTAAAATCGAAAAAAAAAAAGATTTTGAAATTCAAAAAAAAAACCGATAAAACTATTAAAAAAACGCTTATAATAAAAAAAATTAACGACGATATAAAAAATATCGATACCGATATCCCGGTTTAAATTATTTAGAAAATACCAGCTTTTAAGCGCCTATTATTAATGCGAAACGAAAAATAAATCGATAAATATATTAGCTTCGAAGCCGTCGACGAAGCTATTAAAAAAATTATAAAACAAAAAATTAAATTGAAATTCAGCGATTTATTTAGCACAGAAAAAAGATTCGATAAAATTATTAATAAATAAACTTTTGTATTAAAAAAAAACGAAAAAGTTGAAATCGTTCGAAAAAAAAACGATTTAAAATTAAAAAAAAACCAAAAAAAATTTTATAATACCGCCGTTAATTTAGCCGATAAAAAAGAATTCTCGGAAAAAATCAGCTTTTTGGCTTTCGCTATAAAAACCTAAAAATTAAAACGACGAAACTGCTTTTATGCGGCTATAAAAGCATTAAAAATAAAAATAATACTCGAGAAAAGTACGACCGCCTTTGTTTTATTCGATAATAAAACCGAAATTAATTATATAAACCAAAAAACGGCCGAAATTAATAATATTCCGATTATTACCGACAAACGAATAATTTATACGACCGTTAATAAAAATATTATTAAGTTTAATAAAATTATACGAAATATAAAAGTCGACGTTAAAAATATTATTATTTATAAAAACTTTTTAATAATAAAAAAATGCTTTTATTTTATTATTTTTAAAATGCTTTGGATTTTGAAAAGTTTCGTCAGCTTTAAATACACCGAGAACGGCCAAATAAAAGCTTTTTTCTGAAATTGAAACCGATTTTTTTAAAGTTAAATTACCGTCGCTAGCGATAAAATTTTTTTAATCGACGTTTTATCGAAAAACAAATAGCCGGCTTTGGTTTTAAAACAAACGCTGAATTATAATAAAACCTGGAAAATATTTAGCTAAAAGCATTTACGTCGTTAATCGAAATAGCACCGCGAATAAAATTAATTAATATTAATATTTTTGGCTATTAATTCGGAAATAAAAGTTTCGAAAATTTCGTTTTCGTATTCAACAAATTTGATTTATATATTTTATTTTTTTGTATTAATATCAGCATTTTTTATAAGCGTAAAGCTAATAAAATACGATTCGTAAATTTTAACAAATCCGATAGAAATATTTTCGGAAAAATAAACGATTGGTTTAAAAAAAATAAAATAATAAAATTATTTTAATCAGTTATTAGCGAATTCGAAAAACTTATTATCGGCCGATTTTTTAATTTATTATTTGACAGCCGATTTACAAAAAACGATTTGATAATTTAGCAATCGGAATTTAATTTTTGCTAAAAAAAAAAAGGTTTTATACGAAATTCTACGTAATCGAAAAAAAGTTATAGCTTTCGATTTCACCGAAATAGGCCAATTCAGCTTTAACGTTACGTTTTATATCGATATTAAAATCGTGCTTTACGAAGCTTAGCAAAAAAAATCTTTTTAATTTTTAAAGCTTTCCAGAATAAAATAGTCGAAATGTTAAAAAAACAAATTAAGCAAAAGATTTTCGAATTTTATTACGATTTATACAAAAATAAATAATTTATCGTTGCGAAAAAAAAAAAAAGTAATTATAAATTTATTACCGCAATCGTCGAAATAAATAAAATAACGATACGAAACGCTAACGTGCCATTTAACATCGATTAATTTTCGAACGAATTCGTAAAATTAACGATCGCTTTTTTTTTCGATTTGTTTTTCGGCTACGATTATTTAATGTTTGATCTACGATTTCGAAATATAATAGTAATTCAAATTTCAATCGATTTGCTACGTATAACCAAAGTATTTATAAAAGTTATTAATTCAGTTGCTCAATTCGTAAAAATCGTATATAAAGTTTTTATAATTTGTATTTTTGATATTGCGCTATTTTACGTTAACGACGTCGAAGTAAAAAGCTTCAGATTATATTATAATAATAAATTTTTTATTTCTGGAATTCGACGTTATATAATAGAATATATTTAAAATATCGATAAAATTATGGTTTGCTTCGAAAAAGCCAAAGCTATTATTGGCCCTCGATTAAAATTTTGCATATCCGAAATAAATATCGTTGGCTATATGACTAATAGCGCTGGCCGCCACCTTTAACGAAAGAAAATTAAAAAAATTTGTAAATTAAAAAAATGTAAAAATATTACCGAAGCCAAAGCTTTTATTAGCGTTATGATTTATTATCGCAATTAAATTAAAAACTTTTTTTAAAAAACTGCATCTATTTACGCTACGATAAAAAAAAAAATCGATTTCGTTTGGAAAGAAAAGCAAAGCAAAATTATAGAAATTTTTAAAAACGATTTTTTATCGGCTTTATCGCTTATGCGGATCGATTATAGCCCAGACGCAAAAAAAATCATTTTGATTATCGACGCTAATATTTTCGGTTAAAAAGCTGTATTGTAACAAATCGATAAAAACAAAAAACGATATTTTTTACGATTCGAAAGCGATTTATAATTTTTCGCGGAAATACGCTACGATGCTATTAAACGAGAATATCGAAGCGCTTTTAAAATAATAAAAAAAATAAAAAGCGAATTGTACGGCGTATATTTTATTTTGAAAACAAACGCAAAAGTTTTTATCGATTAATTTAATAAAAAAATTAATAACTTATTAAAAACGCTCGTTATTAATTAAATAACTTGAATGCGATTTATAAACTTCGAAATCAAGCATATTAAAAAAACAATTAATACAGCGGCAGACGGCTTTTCCAAACGAAAACGTTTTTATCCGTTTGATTTTGCTAAGCAAAGCGAATAAAATATCGACGAATAAATCGCTAATGAAATCGGTTGCTTTGTTATTTACGTTTTAGATTTTATAAAGCCGAAATTATTTACGTTGTTATTTCGGTTGGCACCGCGAATAAAAAACATTAATTTTCGGGCCGAAAAAGCATTCGCGTTATTATTTCGGCTGGCACCGCGAATGGATTTGACCGAAAACGATCGAAATAAGCCGATTAACGACGAAAATAAATTTTTAATCGATAATTACGAAACCGAAGATTTTTATTTAATCGTATATTATTTAATTATTTTATTTAAATTATTTAGCGTATTAAATTATTAGTTTAAATTATTTAAAAACCAAGTTTTCGATTATATTTTAGCCGATAAAAAGCTATATAAAATAAAAAATAATATATATTAAAAACGCTTAATAATAAATAATAAAGTCGACAAATTTTAAGTTATAAAAAAAGCCTACGAAAAAGTGTTTTATAAAAAAGCTAAAGCTATTTATTACCGAATCAAAAACGATTTTTAATAAAAAAAATGCTTCGAAAATTGTAAAGCTTTCGTTAAAAGTTGCATTTTTTACTAAAAACGAAAGCCTGGCCGAAAAAAGAATTTATTATATCCGACGTAATCTTTTGAAATTTAAAAAAAAATTAATTTCGACGTTATACGCGTACCGATTATCGACCGCGGATATACGTGCTTTGTATTCGCTATCGACGATTTGTTTAAATAGCTTGAAAAACGATTTTTCCGAAATGTTATTTCCGAAGCTATAATAACTTTTTTTTAAAAAAACGTTGTATATCGATACGGTTTGTTTAACAAATTAAACGTCGATAATAAATTCGAAAATAAAAGCGTTATCGAAATTTTTATAAAAAAATACGGCATTCAGCGTATTTAGATTTTAATTTATTATTCGAAAAGCAACGGATTGGTAAAACGAAATTATAGAAATATTTTTAACGGCCTTTTAAAAGCCATTCGAAAAAACTATAAATATTGATCGCGGAAATTTTCGGAAATACTTTTTGTTATACGCATATATATATACGCTTTTACTAAAGTAATTCCATTTTTTATTTAATACGGCAGAAATGCTCGATTGCTTCTGAAAATAAAATGGCTTGTATAAAAGTTTTATAACGTGGTTAAATTAAAAACGAAAGCAGATTTATTAATAATAAAATTTAAATAGCTAAATTACCGCGATATAAATATAAAAAAAATAATTTAAAAAAAAAAAATATAAAAAAGCGGCTAAAAAAGTCTGAAATAAAACCAAAGTTTAAAAAAAAAACGCTAATTAAAAAAAGAAATCTGGTTTTAATTTACGACGTTCAGCGCGCTATTAACAAATCGGCCGATATTAAACTTAATTATAAATGGCTCGGATTTTACAAAATATACGAAGCCGAGTTAAATAAAAGCTATTACAAGCTTACGGAATTCGATAAAATAAAATTAAAAAAAACGTTCGCCGCCAATCGGTTAAAACGATTTTACAAAAAAAATTAGTAAATTTATTTTTGAAATTTTAATTTAAATAGCGATTTCGATTTTAGCGAATTCGACGACGATTCCGACTAAAGCGATTATATTTTTAAAAAAAAAAACCTTTTGGAAAAGTCTGGAAATAATCGAACGATAACCCGACGGCTGAAAACACAATTCAAATCGTGATTTTATTTATAACCGAAAAAAAAAAAAACTTATAAAATTGTTTATTAATTATTCTACTGTTTTTATTATTTTTTTTTTTTTTTATTATATATTATTTTATTATGTTTTTGTTTTGCTTGCTTATATACAATTTAATTATTTTGTTTTATATATATTATTTATTTTTAAAATCTTTTTTTTATATTATTTGAAATATCTACTATATTTTTTTTTGTTTAATTATATTTTTGTTTATTAAAACAAAAGCTTTGTATATGTTTAAGCCGTATATCTGATATATTTATATTACTCGCTTATTTTACGAAAATTATTTTTTATGCATTTTATTATTTGCTATTTTTTGCATTGTTTTACTTTTTTCGTTGTTTTGAACGAGTATTTGCTTAAACAGCCATAATTTATTAAAAAAACAACATACGGATTTCCGTAATTTTTAAATACAAATATTTTACAATTCCCGTACTTTTTTTTAATTATTTTTTAATAAATATAATATATTTTTCTAATTAATAAATTTATCGATATTATATCGTTTTCTAAGCAAAGCGTTGCTAAACCTAACAAACTTATTTTTAATTTATTTTAAAACGGAATTACGATACGCAATTTTTCCGAATTTAAGCAAATATATAATACCGCTACTCTAAATTAATAAACAGTTTTCGTAAAAACGTTTATAAAATAATTCGATATAATAATTAAAAACGTTAACGAATTTTTATTCGATTACGAAAGCTTCGATAAAATTAAATTCGTTCGCAAAAGCTTTAATTACGATAAATTTTTGCTAAATTATAATAACGTTTTAAAAGCTTTCGCCGAAGCAAAAAAAATTCGAAAAAAAAAAAAAAAAATAACAGACCGAGTTTTGCGCTTTTTGCCAAATCAACGAAAAAAAAATATTTAAAAATACGTTTTTAGCAAAATCACCGGTGTTATTTTATTCCGATACTTCGCTCGCTTTTTCGAAATTATTATTTTTACGAAAACAAAAGTTTAAATATTAAACGCTTATATTTTTAAAGCGCAAGCTTTAAAAGCTAACAACCCAAAAGCCCGCAGATTCATAAGCTTTTTTACAACTGTTTGCAAATTGATCGACGACGCTATGCAATCGCTAAAAAAAGTTTTAATCGGCTGCGAAACCTTAAATCTGACTTTTTTTTATAACAAAAGACTGAGCGTCGTTAAATATAGCATTTTTATACCGAAAAAAAAAACGACGCCATTCCGATATTTCAAATTTACGACGACGAAAAAAACGAGAAAACTAATATTATTCTCGTTTAATTCGAAGAAACGCACGCGGTAGCAATTAATATTTTCAAAACAGCTAAAACAATTCGAATATTATTTTCGTTCAGTTCGAAAAAACGCACGCGGTAGCAACCAACATTCCCAAAGCAGCTAAAACAATTCGACGACCTCCATTTTTAATTGTCGAAAACGAATTCGAGAACGAAACCAAAAGCGTAACAGCAGACAACCGTTTATTCGAATACAAAAAACCTATTGTATTTATAAAAACGATTTCGGAAAAAATAAAAACAAAAAACGTAAAAAAACGCGCCGACATTTTCGAAACCCTTTTTGTTCGGAAAAGAAAACTATTCGCGTCGTTAGCAAAAAAAGCACCGCGAATAAAAACAGCCGGAAATCGACGCCGAGTTATAATTTTTAAGCTAATTAATAAAAAACGCGACGATTTTACGAAATTAAATTTAAAAAACGCCGGCACTTCGAAAAAAAAAAAACTTAAACGATTTTGAATTTGATTTTTCGAAATTAAATACGCAAATATCAAAAACGTTTGCTGCGTTTAAAAACGTCGTATTATTACCGCTAATATTTTAAATTTTAATAAAAACATTTTAAAATCTCGATTATTATACGATTCGATCGAAAAAGCTTAAAAAAAAATATCGAAATTATCGCGGAAAAAATTATATAAAAAATATAAAATTAAATTATTTTGCTTAAAATTTTCGCTTTCGACGACGAAACGATTTAAAAGTTTTATTTCGATATTTTTATACAAAAACCAAATAAATCCGTCAGCTTTTTTCTTTTTGCTTCGAACGAAAATTAAATTAAACTTTTTTCGGAAAATTACAAATATAATACGCCGAAACAAATAAAAAAGATTTTTAAAAACGGTGATCCGTTTTTACTCGAGCTTTTCTTCGTTAAAAAACTCCGATTTTTTAATTTTGTTTTTACGAATAACGTTAACGCCAGAAAAAACGGCAAGTTTTGCTATTTTTATATACGTTATTACGCGGCGTACTGCGATTTAATTATAAAAAAAATCGACGTTATCGGTTTTGCTAATCGATTCGCTGCTATTAGAAATTCGGATTACGACGTATTCGAAATTGATTTTAATAATTAATTTATATTCCGACGAAAAACTGCGAAAATTATTTAAGCGCGTGCTAAAACTTATTTGGGCTACGCGAATTTTAAAGCAGATTTTAAAGCTTTTAGCGCGATTATAAAACTCGACTAAAACAAAAAAATAAAAGCAACGAATATTTCTAAAAGCCGATTTTTTTAGCTTTTCGACCGAAAATATATTTTAAAGTTTATTTAAACTAAGCTGCGAATTCGTTAATTATATAAGGTTTTATAACGGAAAAAACAAGCTATTGCTGCATTTTATAAAGAAAAATAGCTATATATAAATATTATTTCCGATTAATTAAAACCCAAAAAGCGCTTACAGCTTTTTTCGCTAATATATTTTATAATTTTATTTAATAAGCTTTTAAAATGTATTCCGGCTTTTATTTCGCTTTTTTGATTATTCGAAACTTTGAAAACTGCTGTTTCGTAGCATATTTTAACGTTCCGATCGTTTTAGATTTCGCTGGTTCCGACCGTATTACAATTATAAAATTCGATATCGCCGATTTTTAAAAAAAAGAAAAAATCGAAGATTTTACCGACGCTATTTTCGATTATTACGTTTTGCCTGTATTCGTATATAATTCGAAAATAATCGAAGCTTATTTGCAATTATACCACGACGCTAAATTAATTAAAACTATTTAAAAAGGCTTAGCTTTTTCGTATTTCAGCGCGTTTAAAGCAGTGGCCTCAGTTATTTTATCGGATTACGAAACCGAAAACTACGAAATAAAAAATAAAATGATTTTTATCAGCTTTTCGATTAAGCAAAAGATTTTCGTCAAATTTAAGATTTAAAAAACCGACGGCGCGATACTTATTTATTCGAATAATTACACGGCGCAAAAGTATAAAAATTATTTCGAAAACGACGCTTCGATAAACAATCTGATATTATTTATTTTGCGACAAAAGCAATTATAGTATTTTCGGTAGTTTCGATTGCAAACAATTATTTCCGAACCATTTCGTGAAGTAATTTTTTTTACAGGCTTCGGAGCTTTTTCAAAAGCATTCGTCGGTAAATAACCGTAATCCGATTTATTAATTTTACGCGAAGCAAAAGCGTTAATTGGTTTTAATTATAATAAATTAATCGATTATTTTTACGATTTTAATATAAGATTTTTCAGCGCTTTTTGTAAAGCGTGAAACCACGTATAAAAGTTGGAATTTATTATTTACGAAAAAAAATCGTAGAAAATTTTCGTCGCCGCGACGCTTAATAATATCATCGACGAAAAAGCTATCAGAACGTTCGTACGTTAAAATAATACTTCGACTAACGCTTTATCCAGCTATTTTTCAAAAAAACGGAATAAATAAAATAATTTATACGACAAGCGAAACGCGACCCTATTATAAAAGCCAATAGCAAAAAGGCCAAAAACGGATTAAAAAACCGAAAAAGCGTAAAACTAAAAAATTAAGTTTATAATTGATTAGTTTTTAAATTATATAAAATAAACTAAATTGCATTTATTAAAATTATGTTTTTTTTTGGTCGTAATCAAAAACGATTACGTATGTTATTTAGGACAGGATATAAAACGGTAATATTTTATATTAATAAAAATTGATAATTTTAGCTATAGTCGAAGCATGGACTTTTCCGAAACTTTTTGCTATTAACTATTTTTAACAGGTATAAAAGCAAGGCATTTTCTTAAATAATACTATAGGCACGCAGTTCAATTTATACTTTTATTCATTTTTTTTTTCCTTTTTTCAGTTTTTTCTAGGGATTCCCTAGACTATTTTACCCACCGACATATGGTCGTATTAATCTGGTTTTCCTACCTACTTTTACAGCGTTACGTTAATACGTATAAAAAATGCTAAAAAAACAAACGTAAAAAGCATCGACTTTATAGCGAATTAGCCTTTTTTTCGACTTTTACGAAACTTTAGGAAAAAATAATTATAAATTTTATTACGAGTTTATTTTTTAATAAAAAACGAAATCGTATTTACGATTCGATATTCGTTATAATAAACCGATATACGAAGCTATCGAAATATATACCGATATAAAAAACGATTTTAGCCCCAAATTTAATTAAAATATTTATATAATATATTTACAAAGATTTTGGCTGTTTTGAAAGGATTATCACAAATAAAAGGTCAGTTTTTATTAATAAATTCTGGTTTTTAATAATATTTTATTTACAAATACGACGTCGATTAAACACCGTTTTTTATTTTTAAATCGATGGCCAAACGAAACGTTAAAATTAAGTTTTAAAATTCTATTTTCGTACGTACTGCGATTATCGACAAAACGATTAGACTACGAAGCTTGCTTTAGCCGAGTTTACGTATAACAACTCGATATACGCTTTTACGGATTTTATTTTTTTTCGCATATTATACGGCTTTTATTCAGAATTTGATAGCAACGTCGAAAACGACGTCGTAAAAAAAAGAGTACCGTCAGCGGAAAAACGAATTAAAATATTGCAAAAAAAAAAAAAAAAAAAAAGTATTTAATAAAAAGCTAAAAAAAAGCTAACGCGAATTACAAAAGGTTTTACGACGTTAAATATAAAAAGATTAAATTTTAAATAAGCGACAAAGTATTATTATCGATTAAAAACTTTCGATAGCTGCGATTTTTTCGAAAGCTTTTAAATAAATATCTAAAGCTTTTTAAAATTAAGCGAATTATATACGAGCACGGCCAAGCTTATTAATTCGAGCTTTTTTTTTAATATCGTATTTACGATATTTTCCACGTTTTTTTACTAGAACTTTGACAGGGTCGGAACGATACCGAGCCGAAAAATAATATAATAAAATTTCAAAAACCCGAAAAATATAAAATTAAATTAATATAAACTGATAAAAATACAAAAAAGGGCCGATATTATTTAATACGATAAAAGGGTTATTTATTAAGCGAAAACTTATAAGAGCCAGAACACTATTTTACGAACGCAAAAAAAATTATAAAAAAATATTTGAAAAATACAATAAATAATAACAACGGAGCAATAACGAATGCGCGCCGTAAAAAAAAATAAAAAAAAATAAAAACATTTAGAAAACCTTAGAACCGCCGCTAAAACGATTTATTATTCGTATTATTATTGTTATTTTTTTTTTTTTTTTTTTTTTTTTCGCTATTTTTTTTAAATTCAAAAACAGCGGCAAATTAAAAAAAATTAATATTAAACGAATTCGCAAAATATTCGATTTATCTTAGTTAAAGTTTTTACGATAGCCGTAATCGAATTTTAAATTGCAGCTACGATATTTTCGTAGAAATTCAGAATTTAATTTAATCAATTAAAATAAATCCGAGCGACGTTTTCGAAACGTTGAAAAATACGTTTTATATTAGCGTCGTTAAATAAAAGGGCCGGCGCAGCCAAAGCCTTTAAAACAGCAGCAGCCGTTAAACCGGCAAAAGCGGGCGCAGCAGCAGCAGCGGCAGCCCGAGCCGCGGCGCGATTCGTACGATCTTCGATTATTATAAAAGCCGAAGCGTTATTCTTTTTTAAACGATTTATATAAGCGTCGTAAATAATAAAATCGATAAAAGTTTTAGTAAAAGTTTTAATTTCGGCAATAAAAAAAAAAAAAACGGCAGCGGCGATAGCAGTATCGAAACGATTTATAAAATCGTTAAAGCCCGAAAAAAGAATTTGCGCCTCGGCGTGTCAGGGGTGCGAACGAGCAGAAGGTTCGTAAATGAATTGTATTAACTACGAGGTTTTAAATTAAAAATGTCGCGAAATCTAAAATATAATATATGCGGGCTCCGATATCACGTAATAACAACGTGACTTTCGGACCACGTGACCAACGAACTGACGTTTTATTTTTTTATATATAATTTTATTTTTTATTTTTTTATTTAATTTTTTCGTCGTCGGAATTTATTTTTATAAATCGAACTTCGTTCGCAAAGCGTTTTTGTAAACGAGTGCGGAGTTCAGCTGGAATAATAAAAAAAATAGTAAAAAAAGCAGGCTTTTTTAGTTTCGAAAGCAAAACAATTAGTTTTCTTGTAATAAAAAAGAAATTAATAATAATTCTTTTATGTTTGGTAACGGTTGTAAAAGCTTTTTTTAATAATAAAAACTCGTTTTTATTATTCGTCGATTTGGCACGTTTTTTGTTAGCAATTTTAACTTTAGCTAATTTTGCTTTGGTCGGGTAAGATTTCTGAAAAAAACGTATAGCGAATTCAGCTATAAAATTATATACGTTAATAACGTTTTTTAATAATTTTTAAAATTGATTTTCGGCGTTGTAGCCGCGTTATTATATAAAATAAAAAAAGTTGAAATTTTGTTTAAAATCGAAAATAGCGTTTATAACTTATAATAAGCTGCTGTCGGCGTTGATAAAAACAAATGGTAAAAAAGAATTTTTTTGCTTTGGAAAAGGATCGTTGTAAACAGGTTTGAGCAAATTAATATAAAAAACGAAATATAATAGTTTTTGCTCGAAAAATAATTTTAACTTATAATTGTAAAAGCTTAAAACTTCGGCGATTTTGTAAAAATCGTAAAATTTATTATCGAGCTTTTTGATTGATTTGGTAAAAATAATATTGCGTTTATTAAAAAACACGCTATTTTTTATTCGATAGGTAGAAGCTGATTGGCGGTGTCGGTTAAAATGGTATTTTTGGTCGGCTAGCGTTAAAATTAAATTCGTACGTAATAATAGCTTTATTCTTTTTATTTTATTTGCAAAATCGTTTTTTTTCGCGTTTGCTATTTGTAGCGTGCGAAAAATCGAGGCTAAAATAGATTTGAGTAAAAAAAAGCTTAGTCGGGGGTAAAAGCTTTTATTAGCGTAGAAAAAAGAAACTCCGGTAAAAGCGTTTATAGCGTTATTTGCTGCGAATTCGGCTAAAAGTAGCCAGTTTTTTAATTTTTTTAGGCGTATTTAATAAATTGTTTTAAATAAAAAATGTAAATAAGCGTTTGCGTTTTCGATTTGGCCATTTGTTTCGGAATAAAAGCTGGTGAATAGCGTAATATTAATTTCGAAACGGTAATTAATAGCTTTTCAGAATTATAAAACGAATAAAAAATTTCGGTTTGAAATTATAAAATCGGAAAAGCTATATAAGCGCCAAATATTTCTACAAAACAGCTTGGCTAAATTTAACGTTTTTATAACTGAATAGCAAGCTGTATAATATCGTTTTTTAATAAAGCGATATATTATTATTATAATCAGATTGTTTCGACTTTTATACTTTTTTACGGGAAAAAAATTTATAAAATCGATTAATATATAGTTTTAACGGCGTAAAAAAATAGGCAAAGATTTGAAAAGTCTTTGGTAGCGTTAATTAATATTTGTATTACGAAAACAGCCGTTGCAATTACGTACAAATCTTTTGCAATTTTTAAAAATTAATAGCTAATAATAATTTCTGTTGATAATTTCGTATAATTTGTTTTTTCCGGGATAGCTTGTTTTTATTAAATCATAAGCTATTTGCAAAAGCCAGGTGCGAATAAAAATATTCAAATTCGGTGTATTTGAAACGTATAATCGGTTTCGAAAATATAATTTGTTATTGCGTATAAAATATTCGGAAAATTGTAAGTTTTTTAATTTCGGAATACTTTTTAATTTAAGTATTTTTTTTTAATAGCAATTTATAACTTATTAATAAAATAATATTCGTTTAATAATCGTAAAAGCTTTTCGTCGTTTGCCTCGGATATTTGTTTAAATAAAATTGAAAAAGCGTTTAAAATTTTAATTAAATAATGCTTTTTAAAAAAAGCTTGGTTTTGAAACTGGATTTTTTCGTTTGAAAAGTTTTGGGAAAAGTTTTGAAAACGTCGGGTTAAAAAATCAGATTTGCTATTTTGTTTTTTAAATTTGAATATAACTACGAAATCAAAACCAGCTAAAAACTCGCTTCAGCGTATTTAACGTCGGTTAAATTGTGTGGTTATTATAAAATATTTTAAATTTCGATAGTTTGTAAATATACGAATTAAATAAACAGCTTTTTGTAATTCGGCTCGCTAATTTTCGAAGCAACGTATAATAGCGAAAAGTTTTTTATTATAAATTTCGTAATTGCATTCGGCTGAATCGAATTTTTTTAATATAAACGCGATTAAATAAAGCATTTTTGTATTGTTTTTCTGAAATTTTTTTTTTGAAAAAACGTAGTTAAAAGCGTCGGTTTTAATAAAAATCTTTTTATTAAAATTGAAATAAAATAATATAAATGCAGTAATAAAAGCTAATTTAAAAAATTCGAAGGCTTTAACACAGTTATTGTTAAAATCTTATTTATTTAATATTTTTTTTCGTTAAATTTACCAAAAAGGTGACGATGCGAAAAAAACTTTTAATAAAGCGTCGGTAGAAATTTGCAAAATCTAAAAACGCTTATACGTTTTTAATATTAAAAAGGAGATTCCAGCTAATAATAGCTTTCAACTTTTTAAAATTCATTTTAATTCTAGTAATAAAAATAATTATTTTTAAATAAACGATTTTTTAAATTTCAAATTCGCATTTTTTTATATTTAATTGCAGGCCAGCGTCGGAAAAAGCTTGAAAAACGAAATTAACGTGTTTTTTATATTTTTGAAAATCGTTTAAATAAATTAAAATATCGTTTATATAGATTATACAAAAGATATTTAAATAAAATCGTAAAATATCGTTTATGCGAAATTAAAAAATAGTAAAAGCGTTATATAAACCGAAAAGCATAACCAACGATTCGAATAAACCGTATTTTGTATTAAACGCAGTAAGCTATTTATGGCCCTTTTTTATTCGAATTTTATTAAAAGCGGTAAAAACGTTAAGTTTAATATAAAACTTCGCTTTGCTTAATCGAAAAAATGTTTTTTAAACTAATAGCAAAAAATACCGGTTTTTGATTATTATAACGTTGAAAGCTTTGTAATCGACGCAAAAACGTAATCCGCTTTTTGGCTTTTTCGCAAATAAAACTGGAAAAGCGGCGAGGAAAAAGCTAGCTCGAATCCAGCCTTTTTCGAGGTTTTTTTTTTAAAAACTTACGTAAAATTTAAAATTCGTTAATTAATATATTATATAAAAGATCGTATAGAAGTATTGCGCTAAAACGGAGTTTTATCGTATAATCAACGCTTTTTTTATAAAGCGTAAGTTTATTAGCTTTAATAAAATCGAAAGCGGCCAAATAATAATAGTAATATTAAAAGAATTTTATTCGAAAATCGATTAGCGGTTTAATTTAAAAAGCTAAACGAATATTTTTTAAAAAAGCTTTAGCGAAATAAAATTCAGCTAATAAATATTATCGTTTAGTTTAAAAAAGTTTTCGTCGTAAGTAATTTATTTCTGATAATGCAAAATTAAAATCGTTTTTGATTATAACGCCGAGTTTTTGTAAACGTTGATCGATTTCGTATAATAAAGCTGAAAATACCTCGACTCCGGGCTAGAAGAATAAAATATTAAAAGCAGCAGCTTTTGTACGGCGAGAAAAGGCTGATTAAACGATTGATTTATAAAAATAGCGTTTTTAAATTAAATTTAAAACAGCTAATTAATAAAAGTTCTAAGATAAATAATTGAAACGGCAGAAATTTAAATTAAAACAAAAAGTATTCGTAGTTTAATTAATATGGAAATTATATGTTTTAAGCTAAGGTTTGCTTAGAATAAAATCGTATTTTTTTAATATTATAATAAAAGTTATAATTCGTTCGGTATAACGAACGATATTGATTTAAAAAAAAACTTGATAAATAACGTCGTTGTAAATAAAAAAACGTCCGTTAATTACGATAAGTTTACGTGGGTTAATAAATAAAACAAAAGTTAATTCGTAATATTATACGAAAAAATAGTTAATAAAATTATCGGTAGCTTCGGAGTCGTTTAAAAAGTAGATTTTAATATATGTATTATTAATAATTATAATACAAAGCAATATCAAATATGATTTCGGAACGCCGTTTAAAACAGATATTTTTAATTTATTTTTCAAAAGTTTTTGATAATAATAATTATTAAAAACAGTTAGTTTTCCGATTTTTTTGCTTCGGCTTTAACTTTTTAATTTAAAAAAAAGTCGGAGCAATTAGCAGCGCGGTGTTTATCGCTGGCATATTAAAAGCAAAAGTTATTAGCAAAAAAGTAAATTCGGCGAGTTAATTTTTCGGCATTATTTATTAGGCGTTTGTTTTTAGTTATATCGGCTGCGGTTTATATAATTGCTTTGGTTTAAATAGCGCTAAATTTTATAAAATCGCTTTGAATAATAATTGTAATAGCAGTTTTGAATATAAAAGCGGAAAAAGTAATTTTTGTATTACGGCTTCCGATTTTATAATAATTAAAATTTAATTATTAAAAAACGGTATCGGTTTCGCGCATTTAAGCGCAAAAACTAATAAAATCGGTTTTTAAATCAAAAGGGTTAATATACGATAAACGAATAATTATATTAAAATAAAAAGTTTCGCGCAGAATAGCGATAACGGCTTTATTATTAAATTTAATATAGCTTTTAATTTTCAGCTAAGTAAAAAGAAAAATAATTAGTAATTAATTGCTTTATTTAAAAAATATTTTTTTTTTAAATACATTTGCCTGTTAATTAAAAACGCCGAACGATTATTATAAAATTTAAATCATTTTTGCAACAGTTAAGTAAAAAAAAATGCCGTTCGTACGTAAATCTTTTTGTAAAACGCTTTTAGTTGTATCGGAAAAACGAGTGAAAAAGTAATTTATACGATTTTATTCGGTCGCATATCAGTTTTGATTAAAACGAAGCTTTAGAATTATATTCTAAAGAAAAGTGGTAAAATGCTTCGTAACGTTGCCGATGCCGTCCGAATTTGTAAATTTATCGGGATCGGAAAAGGCAAGCGTTTTTTTTTTTTGTATTTAAAATATTCGATATATTTTGGCTAATAAAAGCTTGTTTTCGGAAATTAGCGAATTCGGCTTCGTAGTTTTAAATTTTTTTTTTAAAATGCTTTTTTTTTTTTTTTCCTAGTCTTATATCGTTTGAATATTCAGCTTTTAAGCTAAATTATTTAATTTGGTTTTAAGCGATATTATTATATCGTTTTGTTTTATCGCGTAAGCAAAAATATCGAAGATTTCGCGAAAATAAATTTTCGTATTAGCGATCAGAGCGGCGACGATTTGGTCGGGATATTTAAAATTTTTTAAAATAAAACAATTAGAAAGTTCTGACAATTTGAAATGGTCCGATATAATTCGTTAAAAAAAAAGCGTGAAATGTATTTTATTCCGGAATATAAGCAGAAACAAAACGGGGTTTTTTGAATATGAGTTTTATATTAAAAAAAGTTGTCGTTTCGTAGTTTCGTATCGTAAAAGTTATTTTTAAAAAATCGTAAAATTTATTATCGCGATAAGATTTATTAATTTTTTATAAGCGTAAAAGCAAAACAAAATTGGCAGGCTTTTTCAGCTCGAAAGCTGAATAAGAATGTTAAAAAAGTTTGGTAGTTAATATGTCAAAAGTGCGAACGAGCAAAAGATTCGTAAATAAATTGCATTAACTACGAGGTTCTAAGTTAGAGGTGTCGCGAAGTCTAAGATATAATATGAGCGGACTCCGATATCACGTGATAACAACGTGATCTTCGGACCACGTGACCAACGAACTGACGTCTTATCCCTTCACACGGCGGCGCGTACGGCAAAAACTTGTAGCTAATTAAAAGCGAATCCGAGTAAAGGTCTAGAGGATTTACAGAAAAGCATTGAATATGCGAAGCTTTACAGCGGTTGCATTTTATACTAGGAAATTCGAAAACGCAAAAAAAAAGTAAAAAAGGCCGCTATAATACTTTCGCGTAAAATTAAGCGTGCGCACCGAAGGCAGATAGAAATTAAAAGCATTTAAAAATTCGCGGCGAACGCGGCGAAAAACAGTTGATTAAAAAAAAAAAGTTACAAAAAAAAAAAAAAAAAAAAAAAAAAAAAAAAAAAAGTTAAGCAGAAAAAAAAATTACGGCCATTTTAAAAAAAAAGCTTTTTCAAACGGAAATGCGAGCGCTACCGAAAACAAAAAAAAAAACAAAACAGCAAAACAGCTATAATTTACGACCGAAAGCGAAAGAAACAGCTATAATTCACGATTAAAACGAAAAAAACCGCACGTTATTTCGAAAGCGTAACGCACGTTATATACGAAAGCATACGCATAAAAAAATCAATCGCTTTTAAAAACTAAAAGCCTGAAAAAAAAAGTAATATTAAAAACCAATATCACGTATATAAATTAAATGATCCGCCAAAACCTTTTGCTTTTTATTAATTTTCGAATAGTATTTTTTGCGGATAGGCCGTAAAAGCCGGATAATATTATAAAAGTTAAAAATAATATTTAAATAAAACATTTTATAAAAGTAATTTGTAACGGCCCGGCCATTCGGCTGTTCGGCTTTCGGCTCTTCAGTCTTCCGTTACAGTTCTGGCGTAGCGCCAAGGGCAGGGGGTCCTACAGTGTATATAGTTCGCCCCGAGCTTCCTTCCTTTCAGCTCTCTGTCTGTATCTTAAGGAAAATATATGAGGTTCGTCACATAATTGCTAAAAAACCAGTTATTAAAGTTATATTAAAAAAGATTAAGAAAAGGTCGGGATAAAGGCTGGAAAAGCATATTAAATAAAATTCGCTTGGTTTCTTGAGAAATACTTTTCTCGAAGGCTCCATCTTTTCTTTTGTATTTATACGCGCCTTTTACTAGAAATATAAAAGGTAGAAATCAGTCTGACTATCAACCCAACCTTATTTGAGCTCTATTGTCTGAACTAGTGTTTCCCTGCCTTTCAATCCTTACATTTTGCTATTATATTTTAATTTCCTTTTTTTTTAATCAGCGAAAAAGCAGCCTTTTTTAAAAGCTTTTTTTTTGAGAATCAATTTTTTCCCCGAGAAAAAAAAAACAAAAGAAAAAGCAAAGCTTTTTAATAAATCGAACGAATAAATAAAAATATTATTCAGATATATAATGCAAAAATCGTTTAAATAATCGAAAAAAACGTCGTTTATATAGCGTTGATAAATTGCGAATTTATTAATAAAGCTAAAAAATAGCATTTTGCATTTATATAATGCGTACGAAACGTCGTAAGCTTTTTATTAGCGAAATCCATTCGAATTTTATAAAAAGCTTAACGAATATCGAACTTCGTAAAAATTCGCGTTTCCGAAAAACGAGCAAAAATTTTATCGAAAAAAAAAAAAAAAAACGATTCTTACGAATAACGTTATTAAAAGCTCGATAATTGTCAAGGGGTGTGTGACGATTTAATCAGTCGGAGGGCTGGGAAATCAGTCAACTGATCGCCGTGTTTATATGATATAAAAAACGAATCTTTGGTTTTGTAACAAAAATATTCATTTAGAATTAATAACTGCAGAAGGCAGAAGTTGCTAAAAAAAAAAAGCTTTATATATATGAATAATTTTTACAATTGATAAAAAGACTTATTAAAAAACCGGAAAGCTTGCAGCTACACGTAATTGCTGAAGTAATACGAAAGGCAAAAAAGTAAATCGTTATACTATCTTTCCGTTCGAAAAAAGCGCGCTTTCGAGCTTTTATTTATTAGTACGTCGCTATTTAAATAATCGTACGAATTCAAATCTTCGGAATACGTTTTCAGCCAGTTTATAAGTTTTGCAAAAAGACCGGGAAGCTTTTTATACGCTAAACAAAAATCGCGCATTTTTAAAAAAGCGTATATAAAATCAAACGCGAAATATTACGTGAGATTTTTATTTAAACCTATTTAAAAGCTTTATACTAAAAGGTTTTTTGTTGTATTCGATAAGCGATTAATTTTTCGATTTCGTATTCGAAATTTTCAGTTATATTAATAAATTTAAAAACTAGATTAATCTGATCTGAAAGCGCGTCGTTAGCTGTTTTACGCAATCGATTAGCGTAAAAAACTGGATATACGTTTATAATATTAAAAAAGTCTAGCTTAAAAGCGTTATCGAAAATTTTGGCTATAATTTTAAAAGGGCCGTTTGTAAAATTATCGAGTTTGCGGAAAAGCCGGAAGGTCGGAAATAAACGCATATCGAGTTATACGTAATCGCTAACGTTAAAATCGATCGCGCGGCGAGATTTATTCGCATTTTTTTTTATTTTGTCGTAAGCTTATTGAAAATGCGATTTAGCGAAATTCTAGGCGTCGTAATAGCGGCGAGCGTACGCACGAGCTTCGTCTGCGTTTAGCTTATATAAAAAATTAAAAAAAAAAGAAAATATCGAGCTTTTAGTTTTAATTAATATAAAAAATATAATCGTATACAATTTCAAAAAGTAAAAAGCCATCTAGACTTTCGTAAAAAAAGATTATTTAAACGAAATTTATTATTAAAAGAAATTCGCTCCAATCGTTTTAATAAAAATTTACGAAAGGTCGAAAGCGTTTTTACAAATATTAATTGTAAATTTCGGTCTGACCGTCGGTTTCAGAATAAGGGGCTGTCGAAAGCTTTAATTGCGTATCGAATATTTTGTTTAATTCAAATCAGAAAATAAATTAATACTAAAAACTACGATCGTTAATAATACTTTTTAAAAAGCCAAAATACTTATACACGTAAAATATATACAATTTGGCGAGATTTTAAGCGTCGATATTTTTAAAACAAAAGATCGAAATAGCTTGCTTAAAAAAGCGATTTATTACTACGAACACGTTATCGTAACCGTATTTGTTTTTGTTAAAATTGCAAAAATCCATTGTAACGTATTTTCAAAAATAGTTAAAAACAAAAAAAAGCTGAAAAAAACCGAAGCGTTTATTTTTTAAAATAAAACTTTTTCGATAAGCGTAGCAATTACGATAGTATTATTTTACGAAAGCTGTTATACCTCGCTAATAACATTAATTCGAAAGCAATTGCGTAGTTTTGCGAGCGCTAAAATAAGCGGTGGAAATTTAGTCGTGTATTTTTCGTACAAAAGCCAAACGAAAATGATCGACGTCTGGTATTATTAAACGACCGTAATATAACAGCAGATCGCGTTCAAATATATACGAAGTATTATTATCGTCGTTTTTTTTCGTAGCGTTTCGTACAGCCTTTTTTCGAAAAGCTATTAAGCTGCTAGCTGTGCGATTAGCGTAAAAACTTTAGTTAACGATACGAAGTGCGGAAAAAAAATCAGCTATTTCAACGATAAAAACAGCTGTTTCGAAAACCGTGAAAAATCGAAGTTTTTCAGTTAAAAAACGATAATCGATCTGATTTGTTCGAAAAAGGATTTGCAAACGTTAAATGCGTTTAAAAAAGTTTTGACGGTCGAATTCGCTCGTACGACGTGTTAATACGTCAGCCAGAAAATTGTGTTTATTTGATTTGTACGTAAAAAAAAAGTTATAATCGGCGAAAAGCTAGGCCCAGCGTATTTATCGAGCGTTTAAAAATTGAAAAATTATAAAATATTCCAAGATTTTGTAATTAGTAATTATTTTAATTTAATAAACTAAATCAGCTAATTCAATACGAAAATTGCCTAGAAATTTTACGATTGCGAGCATCTTTTTATCGTATACGACGTAGTTTAGCTTTGCGAAAACTATAATTTTGCTAAAATAAGCGACTAAAAGCCAATCGTTATTCTAAAATTGCGAAAACATAAAAGCTACTACGCCGTCGGAAGCGTCAGTTTTTAATATGCAAAAAAGGTTTTGTTTATAATATTATAAAATTAATATAATAATAAAAGCTAATATAAAAAGGTCGAAACTCTTTTGACATTTAAAAATAAAATTATAAAAAACGTTAGCTTTAGTCAAATAGATCAGAAGTTTTGCAATTATACCGTAATTTCGAATAAAACGTCGGTAAAAGTTATAAAAACCAAAAAAGTTTTGTATATTTTTTATAATAATAAAAGACTTCCAGTAAACGACTACGAAAACCTTTTTTGGATTTATCTTTAAGCTTTTAATAAAAATAATAAAACTTAGGTAACGAATCCGAATAACGTTAAATTTAAATTTCCGAATATCGGCTTGTAATTCAGCGTTAGCGAGCTTTTGGAATACTTTGCGAACGTATATAATTTGTTTTAAAAAATCGGACGAATAAATAAAAATATTATTTAAATATATAATACAAAAATCGTTTAAATAATCGAAAAAAACGTCGTTTATATAGCGTTAATAAATTGCGGATTTATTAATAAAGCCAAAAAATAATATCTTGCACTTATAAGCGCCGTAACGCGTACGAAACGTCGTTAGTTTTTACTGGCGGAATCTATTCGAATTTTATAAAAAGCTTAATAAATATCGAACTTAATTTTTGCTAAAAAAAAAAAAGTATTATACGAAGTTTTACGTAACCGAAAAAAAGCTATAGCTTTCGATTTTACCGAAATAAGCCAATTTAGCTTTAACGTTACGTTTTATATCGATATTAAAACCGTATTTTACAAAGCCTGGCAAAAAAAAACCTTTTTAATTTTTAAAGCTTTCCAGAATAAAATAGTCGAAATATTAAAAAAACGAATTAAGCAAAGGATTTTCGAATTCTGCCACGGCTTATACAAAAACAAATGGTTTATTATTGCGAAAAAAAAACATTTACAAATTTATTACCGTAATCGTCGAAATAAATAAAATAACGATACGAAACGCTAACGTGCCATTTAACGTCGATTAATTTTTAAACGAATTCGCAAAATTAATAATCGCTTTTTTTTTCGATTTATTTTCCGGCTACGATCATTTGATATTTAATTTACGATTTCGAAATATAACGGCAATTTAAATATTAATCGGTCTGCTGCGTATAACGAAAGTATTTATAAAAGCTATTAATTCAGTCGCTTAATTTGTGAAAGTCGTATATAAGATTCTTATGATTTGCATTTCTGATATTGCTTTTTTTTACGTTAACGACGTTAAAATAAAAAACTTCAGATTATATTATAATAATAAAAAAATCTTTTTTAAAATTCGACGCTATATAATAAAATATATTTAAAACATCGATAAAATATAATTTGCTTCGAAAAAGCCAAAGCTATTATTGGCCTTCGATTAAAATTTTGCATATCCGAAATAAATATCGTTGGTTTTATAATTAATAGCGCTGGCCGCTATTTTTAACGAAAAAAAATTAAAAAGATCTGCGAATAAAAAAATCTAAAAATATTACCGAAGCCAAAGCTTTTATTAACGTTGTTATTTACTATCGCAATTAAATTAAAAACTTTTTTTAAAAAGCTGCATCTATTTACGCTACGATAAAAAAAAAATCGATTTCGTTTGGAAAAAAAAGCAAAGCAAAATTATAAAAATCCTTAAAAACGATTTTTTATCGGTTTTATCGCTTATGCGGATCGATTATAGCCTAGACGCAAAAGAAATCATTTTAATTATCGACGCTAGTATTTTCGATTAAAAAGCGATATTATAATAAATCGACGAAAACAAAAAACGGCATTTTTTACAATTCGAAAACGGTTTATAATTCTTCGCTAAAATACGCTACGATATTATTATACGAAAATATCGAGGCGCTTTTAAAATAATAAAAAAAATAAAAAGCGAATTGTACGGCGTATATTTTATTTTGGAAATAAACGTAAAAGTTTTTATCGATTAATTAAATAAAAAAGCTAGTAATTTATTAAAAGCGCTTATTATTAATTAAATAACTTGAATGCGATTTATAAACTTCGAAATTAAATATATTAAAAAAATAATTAATACAACGGCAGACGGCCTTTTTAAACGAAAACGTTTTTATCCGTTTGATTTCGCTAAATAAAACGAGCCAAATATCGACGAATAAATCGCTGACGAAATCGGCTATTTCGCTATTTGCGCTTTGGATTTTATAAAACCGAAATTATTCGCGTTGTTATTTCGGCTGGCACCGCGAATAAAAAATATTAATTTTCGGGCCGAAAAAGCATTCGCGTTATTAATTCGGCTGGCACCGCGAATGAATTTAACCGAACGATCGGAATAAGCCGATTAACGACGAAAATAAATTTTTAATTAATAATTACGAAATCGAAGATTTTTATTTAATCGTATATTATTTAACCATTTTATTCAAATTATTTAGCGTGCTAAACTATTAATTTAAATTATTTAAAAACCAAGCTTTCGATTATATTTTAGCCGATAAAAAGTTATATAAAATAAAAAATAATATATATTAAAAACGCTTAATAATCGATAATAAAATCGATAAGTTTTAAATTATTAAAAAAGCTTACGAAAAAGTGTTTTATCAAAAAGCTAAAGTTATTTATTACCGAATTAAAAACGATTTTTAATAAAGAAAATACTTCGAAAATTGCAAAGCTTTCGTTAAAAGCTGTATTTTTTGTCAAAAACGAAAGCTTGGCCGAAAAAAAAATTTATTATATTCGATATAGTTTTTTGAAATCTGGAAAAAAATTAATTTCGACGTTATACGCGTACCGATTACCGACCGCGAATATATATATTTTGTATTCGCTATCGACGATTTGTTTAAATGATTTGAAAAACGACTTTTCCGAAACGCTATTTTCGAAGCTATAACGACTTTTTTTAAAAAAAAACGTTATATATCGATACGGTTTATTTAGCAAATTAAACGTCGATAATAAGTTCGAAAACAAAGGCGTTGTCGAAACTTTTATAAAAAAATACGATATTCAGCGCATTTAAATTTCAGCCTATAATTCGAAAAGCAACGGATTCGTTAAACGAAGCTATAAGAATATTTTCGACGGCTTTTTAAAAGCTATTCGAAGGAATTATAAGCGTTGATTGCGGAAATTTTCGGAAATGCTTTTTGTTATACGTATATATATATACGCTTTTATTAAAATAATTTTATTTTTTATTTAATACGGCAAAAACGCGAAACTGCTTTTGGAAACAAAATAACTTATATAAAAGCTTTATAACGTGATCAAAATGAAAACTAAAGCAAATTTATTAATAATAAAATCTAAACAGCTAAATTACCGCGATATAAATATGCAAAAAATGATTTTTTAAAAAAAAAGTATAAAAAAGCAGCTAAGAAAATCTAAAATAAAACTAAGATTTAAAAAAAAACGCTAATCAAAAAAGAAAATCTGATTTTAATTTACGACGTTCAGCGCGCTATTAACAAATCGGCCGATATTAAATTTAATTATAAATAGCTCGGATCTTACGAAATATACAAAGCCGAATTAAATAAAAGCTATTATAAGCTTACGGAATTCGATAAAACAAAATTAAAAAAAAACGTTCGCCGCCAACCGGTTAAAACGATTTTATAAAAGAAATCAGCAAATTTACTTTTTAAATTCTGATTTAAACAGCGACTTCGATTTTAGCGAATCCGACGACGATTCCGATTAAAACGATTATATTTTTGAAAAAAAAAAAACCTTTTAAAAAAATCTGAAAACAACCGAACGATAATTTTACTGCTGAAAACACTATTTAAATCGTAATTCCATTTATAACCGAGAAAAAGAAAAGTGTATATAAAATTGTTTATTAACTGTTTTATTATTTTTATTATTTATTGTTTTCCTTTTTATTATATACTGTTTTATTGTTTTTATTTTGCTTTATTTATATACAATTTAATTATTTTATTTTATATATATTATTTATTTTTAAAACTTTTTTTTATATTATTTGGGACATTTATTATACTTTTTTTTATTTAACCGTATTTTTGTTTATTAAAACAAAAGTTTTATATATATTTGAGCCGCATATTTGATACATTTATATTGCTCGTATATTTTACGAAAACTATCTTTTATGCATTTTATTATTTGCTATTTTTTGCACTGTTTATTTTTTTCGTTATTCTGAACGGATATTTGCTTAAACAGTTATAATTTATTGGAAAAACAGTATGCGGATTTTCGTAATTTTTGGATACAAATATTTTACAATCTTCGTATTTTTTCTTAATTATTTTTTTAATAAATACAACATACTTTTTTAATTAATAAATTTATCGATATTATATCGTTTTTTAAACAAAGCGTTGTTAAATCTGATAAACTTAATTTTAATTTATTTTAGAACGGAATTATTATACGCAACTTTTTCGAGTTTAAATAAGCATATAATGCCGTTATTTTAAATTAATAAACAGCTTTCGTAAAAATATTTATAAAACAATTCGATATAATAATTAAAAACGTTAACGAATTTCTATTCGATTACAAAAGTTTCGTTAAAACTAAATTCGTTCGCAAAAGCTTTAATTACGATAAATTCCTGCTAAATTATAATAACGTTTTAAAAGCTTTCGCCGAAGCAAAAAAAGTTCGAAATAACAAAAAAAGATGACAGACCGAGTTTTGCGCTTTTTGTTAAATTAACGAGAAAAAAATATTTAAAAATACGTTTTTAATAAAATCATCGGTATTATTTTATTTCCGCATTTCGTTCGCTTTTTCGAAATTATTATTTTTATTAAAAAAAAAGTTTAAATATTAAACGCTTATATTTTTAAAGCGCAAGCTTTAAAAACCAATAATCTAAAGGCCCGTAGGTTTATAAGCTTTTTTACAATTGTTTGCAAACTGGTCGACGACGCTATATAATCGCTAAAAAAAGTTTTAATCGGCTGCGAAACTTTGAATTTGATTTTTTTTTAAAACAAAAGATTAAGCGTCGTTAAATACGATATTTTTATACCGAAGAAAAAAAACGACGCTATTCCGATATTTTAAAGCTACGACGACGAAAAAAACGAAAAAGCCAATATTGTTTTCGTTTAATTCGAAAAAACATACGCGGTAGCAATTAATATTTTCAAAATAATTAAAACAATTCGGCGATTTTTATTTTTAATTATCGAAAACGAATTCGAAAACGAAACTAAAAGCGTAATAGCAAATAATTGCTTATTCGAATAATATTTATAAAAACGATTCCGGAAAAAATAAAAATAAAAAACGTAAAAAAGCGCGCCGATATTTCCGAAACTTTTTTTATTCGGAGAAAAAAATTATTCGCGTCGCTAGCAAAAAAGGCACCGCGAATAAAAACAGCCGGAAATCGACGCCGAATTACAGTTTTTAAACTAATTAATAAAAAACGCGACGATTTTACAAAATCAAATTTGAAAAACTTCGGTATTCCGAAAAAAAAAAATTTAAACGATTTTAAATTTGATTTTTCGAAATTAAATACGCAAATATCAGAAACGTTTGTTGCGTTTAAAAACGTCGTATTATTACCGCTAATATTTTAGATTTTAATAAAAGCAGTTAAGATTTCGATTATTATACGATTCGACCGAAAAAGCTTGGAAAAAAAAAATATCGAAATTATCGCGGAAAAAATCATATAAATAATATAAAATTAGATTATTTTATTTAAAACTTTCGCTTTCGACGACGTTACGATTTAAAAGTTTTATTTCGATATTTTTATATAAAAACCAAATAAACCCGTTAGTTTTTTTTTTTTTTGCTTCGAACGAAAACTAAACCAAGCTTTTTTCGGAGAATTTTAAATATAATACGCCGAAACAAATAAAAAAAAACTTTTGAAAACGGTGACCCGTTTTTACTCGAGTTTTTCTTCGCTAAAAAACTCCGATTTCTTAATTTCGTTTTTACAAATAACGTTAACGCTAAAAAAAACGGTAAGTTTTGCTATTTCTACGTACGCTGTTACGCGGCGTATTACGATTTAATTATAAAAAAAATCGATATTATCGGCTTCGCTAATCGATTCGCTGCTATTAAAAATTCGGATTACGACGTATTCGAAATTAATTTTAATAATTAATTTATATTTCGACGAAAAATTGCGAAAATCACTAAAACGCGTATTAAAACTTATTTGGGCTACGCAAATTTCAAAGCAGATTTTAAAGCTTTTAGCGCGATTATAAAGCTCGATTAAAATGAAAAAAAATGGAAATAACGAGTATTTTCAAAAGCCGACTTTTTTAGCTTTTCGACCGAAAATATATTTTAAAATTTATTTAAATTAAGCTGCGAATTTATTAATTACGTAAAATTTCACAACGGAAAAAACAAGCTACTGCTGTATTTTATAAAAAAAAAAATAGCTATATATAAATACTATTTCCGATTAATTAAAATTCAAAAAGCGCCTACAGTTTTTTTTGCTAATATATTATATAATTTTATTTAGCAAGTTTTTAAAATATATTCCGGCCTTTATCTCGCTGTTTTAATTATTCGGAATTTCGGAAACTGCTGTTTCGTGGTTTATTTTAACGTTCCGATCGTCCTAAGCTTCGCTGGTTCCGATCGTATTATAATTATAAAATTCGATATCGCCGATTTTTAAAAAAAAGGAAAAATCGAAAACTTTACCGACGCCATTTTCGACTATTACGTTTTGCTTGTATTTGCATATAACTCGGAAATAATCGAAGTTTATTTGCAATTATATTACGACGCTAAGCTAATTAAAATTATTTAAAAAGGCCTAGCTTTTTCGTATTTCAGCGCGTTTAAAATAATGGCCTTAGCTATTTTATCGGATTACGAAACCGAAAGCTACGAAATAAAAAACGCAATAATTTTTATTAGCTTTTCGTTTAAGCAAAAAGTATTCGTTAAATTCAGGATTTAAAAAACCGACGGCGCGATATTAATTTATTCGAACAATTATACGACGCAGAAATACAAAAACCATTTCGAAAACGACGCTTCGATAAATAATCTGATATTATTTATATTACGACGAAAACAATTACAGCATTTTCGATAATTTCGACTGCAAACGATTATTTCCGAATTATTTCGTAAAATAGTTTTTTTTACAGGCTTCGAAGCTTTTTCGAAAGCATTCGTCGGTAAACAGCCGTAATCCGACCTATTAGTTTTACGCGAAGCAAAAGCGTTAATCGGTTTTAATTACGACGAACTAATCGATTATTTTTACGATTTTAATATAAAATTTTTCAGCGCTTTTTATAAAGCGTAAAACCACGTTCAAAAGCTAAAATCTATTATTTACGAAAAAAAAATCGTGGAAAGCTTTCGTCGCCGCGACGCTTAATAATATTATCGACGAAAAAACTATCAGAACGTTCGTAAATTAAAACGATATCTCGATTAACGTTTTATCGAGCCATTTTTTAAAAAAGCAAAATAAATAAAATAATTTATACGACAAACGAAACGCTATTTTTTCGCAAAAGCCAACAGCAAAAAGACTAAAAACGGATTATAAAACTAAAAGAATATAAAATTAAAAAGTTCGGCTTTTGATTAATTGGTTTTTAAATTATATAAGATAAACTAAATTGCATTTATTAAAATTATGTTTTTTTTTGATCGTAGTTAAAAACGACTACGTATATTATTTGGGACAGAATATGTGACGACTCATTCTTTTTGCCACCTTTCGTATCACCCCAGCAACTACGTGTAGATGCAAGCTCCCTGGTCTTCTGATGGGTCTTTCTATTAATTATGGAAATTATTTATATATATAAGGCCCTTTTCTTTTAGCAACCTTTGCCTTTTGCAGTTGTTGATTTTAAATAAATATTTTGTTACAAAACCAAAGGCTCGTTTTTTATATTATATAACACGGCGATCAGTTGATTGATTTTCCAGCTTTTCGATTGATTAAATCGTTATATTATTAACAACTTTTTTTTTACGCTGGCGACGGCGTAAATTTTTTTTTTTTTTCGAATTTTTCACGGGTTATATCAAAGTGATCGACCGGTCGTAAAAAAGCTTATTTCCGCACTTCGCGAAAAATGGCTTTTGTTTAACGATCCTTTTTTTAACAGAGCTTTTCAGCTTCTGCTATTACACTTTAATTTCCTTTTTTTTAATCAGCGAAAAAGCAGCTTTCCTTAAAAGCTTTTTTTTTAAAAAAACAATCCTTTTTTCGAGGAAAAAAAAACAAAAGAAAAAACAAAGCGCTAATTATTTCGCTTGCCATTTCTTTTTTGCAGCTTAACGCTGAAAGCGTTTAATTAAAACTTTTGCAAAATCAATTGAAAAAAGCGCAAAAGCGTAAACGACAATTTTTGAAAATTATACGATTGCGACAAACTTTTTAATCAAAGCGTTTAATAAAATTTATCGAACGTGCTTTTGCCAATCGCGAATCTGCTGTTTTTTTTTTTGGCAACGTTTTATTTCAATTAATAAACGCTGCAAATCAATTTCCACGCTTTTCGCGAACTTTTTTTAAATTTTTTTTTAACGGCCAAAACTTTAGCGCGCCTTTTAAACGTTATAATTTTTATTTATCTGCTAACTTTCGACTAGCTCGTATAAAACGCGTTTCGAATTTTAAATTTAAGCTAGATAATAATAAAAATTACAAAACACGCTATTAAAAAATTAAAATTTTCGATAATCTCGAATTTTATTACGATTATTTCGCTAACGATCGATTTCGCAAAAATTATATATTCGATTAAACCGAAAGCGTAGCAAAAAAGTTTTTTACTTCGCGTATTTTAAATCGTTCCGATTTTATATTTTTCGAAAAATTAATAAAAAAGGTCGCCGATTTCCTGGCCGACCTTTTAACGTTTAAAAAGCCGAAAACGAATTTAAAATACTTGCAATAAATACGTACGACGACTTTTGGCGATTTTACCTACGATTTTTTATTTTCGCAGCGAACGTTTAAATACGAATTGATAAACAGCTTCGGAACGTTTTTCGCGATAAAATACCAAAGCGTTTACGAGAAAAGCTGCATTCAAAATAAACGCGTACAACGATTTTTAAAAATTGGCTTATCGCCGTCCGTTAAAAAAAACAAAATTAATTGGCTAAACGAATTTTACACGCGAATCGCTTTTTAATTAAATTTATTATTTATCAAAATAATAGATTTTTAATTAAAGCGTATTACGAATCAAATCGTACGTACGAAAGTCGTTCAAATGCTTTATAAGTTTTTTTTTAGCCTTCTGCTGTTTTTCCTTCTTTTTTACGTCAGAACGCCTTTTTTGTTACGATTCTGGCCGGTGGTAATTGCCAATAGTTATTGCCAGTGGTAAATTGCTAGTAGTAATTGCCAGTGGTAGGATTAAGGTTTGCGCACGGACCCCACCAACCTGTATTTAATAATTCAGAGCTCCCGTACCTTAAAGCTCTTCACCTTGGTATTCAACGTACAAGCGTATCTTTCGGCCCATATCATTCACCATGATCACCCTTAAGCCAGCTGTTATATTTTTTAGCGTTTTTTTTTTTCGATCGGATTAACGATAACGCTCGTTTTTTATTTTATATTAAAAAGTTTAGAAAAGCTAATTTGTACGATTTTCTACGGGCCGATTTTTGGTTTTATTTAAAAGCTTTTTTAAGCTAATAAATATAAACGAGGTCGAACCGGCCGAAAATTCGCCTTTTGATAATAATAATAAAAACGAAAACCTTTTTCCAAACGATTTTCAAAACGCATACGAGAAAATTGAAAGTTTTCCCGCCAATCGAAAAAACGCCCAGGCCTAAGCAAAGTTTTTTTTGGGCGCGTTGCGCGATATGCGTTATTTTAACGTTCGAAAGCTTTTTAATAGCGATTTATTAACAATTCCCGTTATATTTATTAAAAATAACTTTTCGTACAAAATAAAAGCGCTCGCCGATTTTAAAGCGAACGGTTATACGTTAATCGATTCGGCGCTGATTAAATCATTTTTTTTTAAACTTTTAATTTAATTTTTCCCGGCTTTTTTCTTGTAAAAAAGTATAATAGAACTTATAGCTATTTAATTATATATTTTACGCTTTTCAACTTTATTATTAACAATCGAATATAATCGTTTACTTTTTTTTTAATTACTAATCTCGGAAATTATAATATGATTTTAGAAAAAGCTTGGTTGGCCGAATATTAAGTTTTATTAAATTGTAATAAACGCAAGCTTTATTGGCCGAAGTTTTACCTTCTTATGGCTTTTTACGCTCGTTATATTAAAATCTTTTATTTGCATTTTCGAAAGATTTAATTTCGCTATTAAAACGACGTTGTAAAACGTGACAAAAATTTTAATTAATTGTGGCAGATTTACGACGCTGTGCGAAGCGCGAAAAAATCGAATTTTATTAGCGGTGCTAATTTCGATAGCGATGCTAATAAAATAATACAAAAAATTATATCATTTTTTTAAGCTGCCGATTTTTTTTTTATTATTTTTTTTTTTTTTTTTTTTTTTTTTTTTCGTCAAAACAGCTTTTTTGTTTTACGAAAAACAGTTATACTAAAAACCGAAAAAAAGCTTTCGCCGCGATGGCCTTTTAGTTTAATATAATCGATAGTTTAAACAAGCAACTTTCTTCTGAACCTTTTAAACGATTAGTTCGAAAACGAATCCTTTAATCTACTGTTTATTTAATTTCCATCTGCCAGATTATTAAATACGTTTTAAAACTGATTTCTAGAAAAAAAGCAGTTGAAGTGTTTTCAACCTTTTTGTATAAGATCGATAAAATACTAAACGATCTTACGTATAACACTTTTTTTAAAACTCAATTTTATAGTTTTTTCGAACGTTTCAAAACTAATGAAATATCGATTTCGATTTTTTTAATCAATTTAGCAAAGCTAACTTCGAATAAACTTTTCTTCGAATCTTTTTCCTCGGAATATAAAAATTTCGAATACGTGTTTTCTAAGGCCGCCAGCAACGAGCTAGCTTTTTACCGGCTTTACGATTATAAGATCGAGCTTATTATAAATAAAAAAAAGCTAAAATATATTTTTTTATATAAAATATCGATTTTAAAACTCGAGATTATCAAAACTTATTTGCAAAATAATTTTAATAAAAGCTTTATCGAATCTTTTACCGCTTTTTTCGCTGCTCCAATGCTTTTCGCTAAAAAACCCGACGGTTTATTACGTTTTTATATCGATTATCGAGCTTTTAATAACGTTATTTGTAAAAATCGCTATTCTTTTTTTTTTATCGATAAGATTTTTGTTCGTTTTTCGAAAATACGAATTTTTACAAAGCTCGATGTTCGTTAAGCCTTTTATAAAATTCGAATAAACTCCGCTAGTAAAAAACTAACGACGTTTCGTACGCGTTACGGCGCTTATAAATGCAAGATGCTATTTTTTAGCTTTATTAATAAATCCGCAACTTATTAACGTTATATAAACGACGTTTTTTTCGATTATTTAAACGATTTTTATATTGCATATCTAAATAATATTTTTATTTTTTCGTCCGATTTTTTAAAATACGTTATATACGTTCGCAAAATATTTTAAAAGTTCGCTAACGCTAAATTACAGACCGATATTCGAAAATCTGAATTTAACGTTATTCGGATCCGTTATTTAAGTTTTATTATTTTAACTAAAAGCTTAAAAATAAACCTAGAAAAGATTTTCGTGGTCGCTTATTAAAAGCCTTATATTATTATAAAAGATATATAAAGCTTTTTTGGTTTTTGTAATTTTTACCGACGTTTTATTCGAAACTACGGTATAATTGCAAAGCTTTTGGTTTATTTAATCAAGGCTAACGTTTTTTACAATTTTATTTCTGAGTATCAGGAAAGTTTCGATCTTTTTACACTAGCTTTTACTATTATACCAGTTTTATAATATTACAAATAAAACTTTTTTTATATATTAGAAACTAACGCTTTCGACGGCGTAATAGCTTTTATGCTTTCGCAATTTTATAATAACGATTGGCTTCCAGTCGCTTATTTTAGCAAAACTATAGCTTTCGCAAAGCTAAATTACGTCGTATACGATAAAAAAATATTCGCAATCGTAAAATCTTTAAGCAATTTCCGTGCTGAATTAATTAGTTTAATTTATTAAATTAAAATAATTATTAATTATAAAACCTTGGAGTATTTTATAACTTTTAAATTTTTAAACGTTCGACAGGCACGCTGGGCCGAGCTTTTCGCCGATTATAATTTTTTTATTACGTACAAATCAAATAAACACAATTTTTTGGCTGACGCATTAATACGTCGTACGAACGAATTCGACCGCCAAAACTTTTTTAAACGCATTCAGCGCTTATAAACCTTTTTTCGAGCAAATCAGATCGATCACCGCTTTTTAACTGAAAAACTTCGATTTTCCACGGCTTTCGAAACAGCTGTTTTTATTATTAAAATAGCTGATTTTTTTTTCGCATTTCGTATCGTTAATTAAATTTTCTACGCTAATCGCATAGCTAGCAGTCTGATAGCCTTTCGAAAAAAAGCTATACGAAACGCTACGAAAAAAAACAACGATAATAATATTTCGTATATATTTAAACGCGATCTGCTGTTATATTACGGTCGCCTAATAATATTAAACGTCGATTATTTTCGTTTGGCTTTTGTATAAAAAATACACGACCAGATTTCCATCGTTTATTTTAGCGTTCGCAAAATTACGCAATTGCTTTCGGATTAATACTATTAGCGAAGTATAACAGTTTTCGTAAAACAATACTGTCGCAATTGCTACGTTTATCGAAAGAGTTTTATTTCAAAAAATAAGCGTTCCGGCCTTTTTCAGCTTTTTTTTATTTTTAATTATTTTTAAAAATATATTATAATAGACTTTTGCAGTTTTAACAAAAACAAATACGATTACGATAACGTATTCGTAATAATAAATCGTTTTTTCAAGCAAGCTATTTCGATTTTCTGTTATAAAAACATCGACGTTCGAAGCTTCGTTAAATTATATATATTCCACGTACACAAATATTTTGGCTTTTTAAAAAGTATTATTAGCGATCGTGGCCTTTAATATTAATTTATCTTTTGGTTTAAATTAAACAAAATATTCGATACGCAATTAAAACTTTCGATAGCCGCTTATTTCGAAACCGACGGTCAAATCGAAATTTACAATTAATATTTATAAAAACGCTTTCGACTTTTCGTAAATTTTTACTAAAACGATTAAAACGAAAAATAGGCAAATACCTCTTACCCCATTTGAGCCCTCAGTGTCTCATTCCACTTCCAGAAAAAAGACGAATCGTCGAGACGGGCTCCAGAAACCCCCGGGACTACCTCGAGATTGGGATTTGAAGGCCGCGTACGACGGATGTGTTATCAAAATTGATAGAATGTTTTTACGCTCACTCCCGACGTATACATATGCATGCATCCTTTTCGCCATGCTTTCTTTTCAAAGCCCGGCCGAGGAACGGAGCAAAAAGCATCGCGAAAATCGGTGCTGCGAAACGAAATGTTCGAAAGCTCTTGTGCGAGTCCACAGCCTCCTTCCTAGCTCCGATTGGCCTTTCCCGTTTCTCCCTTTCTTTGTCCGTTTTTTTTCTATCTTTTTCTTTCTGCACGCTGAAGCTGACATCATGCTACGGAATTATATTATGACGGGCACCTAGACAGCGTCTCGACAATTCATCGCTGGTCTGCAGGGGGTTGGAGACCTCTTGTGCGAGTCAACAGCCTCCTTCCTAGCTCTTTGTAACGATTTAATCAGTCGGAGGGCTGGGAGATTAGTCAACTGGTCGCCGTGTTCATATGGTATGAAAAACGAGCCTTTGGTTTTGTAACAAAAATATTTATTTAAAATTAATAATTGCAAAAAGCAAAGGTTGTTAAAAGGAAAAAGCTTTATATATATAAATAGTTTTTATAATTAATAAAAAAACTTATCAGAAAACCGGAAAGCTTGCAGCTACACGTAATTGCTGAAATAATACGAGGGGCAAAAAAGTAAATCGTTATATTACTTTTCCGTCCGAAAAAAGCGCGCTTTTAAGCTTTTATTTATTAATACGTCGATATTTAAATGATCGTACGAATCTAAACCTTCGAAATACGCTTTTAGCTAATTTACAAATTTTGCAAAAGAATCGAAAAGTTTTTTATGCGTTAAATAAAAGTCACGTATTTTTAAGAAAGTATATATAAAATCAGACGCGAAATACTACGTGAGATTTTTATTTAAGCTTATTTAAAAAGTTTTATATTAAAAGGTTTTCCGCTGCATTCGATAAGCGATTAATTTTTCGATTTCGTATTCGAGCTTTTCAATTATATTAATAAATTTAAAAGCTGAATTAACCTGATCTGAAAGCGCGTCGTTAATTGTTTTACGCAATCGATTAGCATAAAAAACTGAATATACGTTTATAATATTAAAAAAGTCTAATTTAAAAACGTTATCGAAAATTTTGGTTATAATTTTAAAAAAGCCGTTTATAAAATTATCGAGTTTGCGAAAAGGCCGAAAAGTCGAAAATAAACGTTTATCGAATTATACGTAATCGCCAACGTTAAAATCGATCGCGCGGCGAAATTTATTCGCATTTCTTTTTATTTTGTCGTAAGCTTATTAAAAATGCGATTTAGCGAGGTTTTAAGCGTCGTAATAGCGGCGAGCGTACGCACGAGCTTCGTTTGCGTTTAATTTATATAAAAAATTAAAAAAAAAGAAAATATCGAATTTCCAGTTTTAATTAATATAAAAAATATAATCGTATACAATTTTAAAAAATAAAAAACCGTTTAGACTTTCGTAAAAAAAAACCATTTGGGCGAAATTTATTATTAAAAAAAAATTCGTTTTAATCGTTTTAATAAAAGTTTACGAAAGGTCGAAAGCGTTTTTGCAAATATTAATTGTAAATTTCGGTCTGACCGTCGGTTTTAAAATAAGCGGCTATCGAAAGCTTTAATTGCGTATCGAATATTTTGTTCAATTCAAACCAAAAAATAAATTAATATTAAAAGCCACGATCGCTAATAATATTTTTTAAAAAGTCAAAATACTTATATACGTGAAATATATATAATTTAGCGAAGCTTCGAGCGTCGATATTTTTATATAAAAGATCGAAATGGTTTGCTTAAAAAAGCGATTTATTATTATAAATACGTTATCGTAAGCGTATTTGTTTTTGTTAAAATTACAAAAGTTTATTATAAAGTATTTTTAAAAATAATTAAAAATAAAAAAAATTTCAAAAAGGCCGGAGCGTTTATTTTTTAAAATAAAACTTTTTCGATAAGCGTAGTAATTGCGATAATATTATTTTACGAAAGCTGTTATACTTCGCTAATAATATTAATCCGAAAGCAATTGCGTAATTTTGCGAACGCTAAAATAAGCGGTGGAAATTTAATCGTATATTTTTCGTACAAAAGTTAAACGAAAATAATCGACGTTTAATATTATCAGGCGATCGTAATATAATAGCAGATCGCGTTTAAATATATACGAAATATTATTATCGTTGTTTTTTTTTATAACGTTTCGTACAGCTTTTTTTCGAAAAGCTATTAGGCTGCTAGCTATGCGATTAGCGTGGAAAATTTGATTAACAATACGAAATGCGAAAAAAAAAACAGCTATTTCAACGATAAAAACAGCTGTTTCGGAGATCGTAAAAAATCGAAGTTTTTTAATTAAAAAGCGGTAATCGATCTGATTTGTTCGGAAAAAGGTTTGCAAGCGCTGAGTGCGTTTAAAAGAGTTTTGGCGATCGAATTCGCTCGTACGACGTATTAGTACGTCAGTTAAAAGATTGTGTTTATTTGGTTTATACGTAATAAAAAAGTTGTAATCGGCGAAAAGTTCGGTTCAGCGTGCTTGTCGAACGTTTAAGGGTTTAAAAGTTATAAAATACTTTAAAATCTTATAATTAATGATTATTTTAATTTAATAAATTAAATCAGCTAATTTAATACGAAAATTGTTTAAAAATCTTACGATTGCGAATATTTTTTTGTCGTATATAACGTAGTTTAGCTTTGCGAAGGCTATAGTTTTGCTGAAATAAGCGATTGAAAGCTAATCGTTATTATAAAATTACGAAAGCATAAAAGCTACTACGCCGTCGGAAGCGTTAGTTTTTAATATATAAAAAAGGTTTTGTCTGTAATATTATAAAATTAATGCAATAATAAAAGCTAATATAAAAAGGTCGAAACTTTTTTAATATTCAAAAATAAAATTATAAAAAACGTTAGCTTTGGTTAAATAAATCAAAAGCTTTGCAATTATACCGTAGTTTCGAATAAAACGTCGGTAAAAGTTACAAAAACCAAAAAAGCTTTGTATATTTTTTATAATAATAGAAGGCTTTCAGTAAGCGACCACGGAAATTTTTTTTGGATTTATTTTTAAGTTTTTAATAAAAATAATAAAACTTAAATAACGGATCCGAATAACGTTGAATTTAGACTTCCGAATATCGGCCTGTAATTCAGCGTCAGCGAGCTTTTAAAGCATTTTGCGAACGTATATAGCGTATTTCAAAAAGTCGAACGAATAAATATAAATATTATTTAAATATATAATACAAAAATCGTTTAAATAATCGAAAAAAAAACGTCGTTTATATAGCGTTAATAAATTGCGAATTTATTATCAAAACTCAAAA